>JAQIVZ010000642.1:0-55569 GCA_034700945.1 Arrhopalites spinosus | reverse complement strand
TGCACTTAAAAATTGTGGATTTGTGTAAAGGTTGTTATAAACTCTACGGTTCTATATTGAATTATACAAATTTTCGGTGGAAATACTAATTCTTGGCGGGCGTTGCCCGCCGTGAAACAACTTGTATATATTATATTTTTGAATTAATAATCACAGTCTGCTGACTTTTTCTTTTTTAAATACTTTAATGGTGAGTTTTATCGTAGCTTGCACTTTCAAATTTTAGACTAGAGTCTCAGTACTCTAACATGTTGATTCTTAATAATTTTGTTTGTAAAGATAATTTGAGAAATGTCGCATTTTTACTACCGCTTGATTTTTTTTATGTTTTTTGAAATTTATTTAATATTTTTGGCAATAAATTTTCAGCGCTTTTCAGTGTCTATGACTCCTTATGCAGCATTGGTGGCTTCGGTGGTCAGTCTTCACATTCAAAGGAGTTAACAAAATCAACAAAGGTTAAGGTATGTGTGTCTCCTTCATCCACTCAATTCTCATCTTTTTCTTCTTCTTCTCCTTCTTCTTCCAATGCTTCGCATTCTCAGAGACAATTATTGAGGCATACTACTCAGGGTCAAAACCAGAGCAGTAAGCGAGTCGAATCGAAAAAATGAAAAAAAATCTTCTGCGCGCCTTGAAGAAACGTAACACATTAACTCTCTTTTTATATATAAAAAAATATGAACCTGTGTGTCGCTTTTCGGTGTTTCTCTTCATTTTTTTTAATACTCTACGCAGTTATTGTAATATTATTTTTTCAAAATTTTCTTTTCACATTATATTTGAGTTTATGAATTTGTTTGAAATACATTTTTTGTTTCTATTATTTACCAGAATGTTTTAGTTTGCAAGCACAATTTTGTAGTCACTGCTTGATTTTTTTACGTGTTGTTCTGAATTTTAAAAAACTGCCAACACTAGTCGACAGAATCGCTGTGGCAAATACGTGTTTGTAGGCATCATCAGATGGGTAGTTTGATGTCACATGAGTCATTATTCTCACAATTTTCGAGTTGTCGCTCAATTTTTCAAGTATACATTAACAAAAATAATAGTATTATTATTGATGTTTTTTAAATGTATTTATTTTCTGAATGAAAATAAGCTTATTCAGCTGGACTGATGAGTTGGGAATATTTTGAAAACAATGACTAATTGAAATTCTTTTTTTTTTCAGAAATATGACTTGATGGCTAAGATAGGATCATTCGATTGTAGTCTTGGCATAACGTCTCCAGAACCAAGGATGGATGCCCTAGAAGAAATTTTCAGTCGCTACTAGATGTTTCTAGTAATCTAGTAAAACACCAACAAGTCTACCACTATCGTTTTTTCGCTTTTAAATAAATACATAGTTCAAAAAAAATAGTTTTATAACTTATAGACTTTCGCAATAAATGATTGACGGAGGAAGAGTACATTTGTACGCAAGTTATAATGATTAAGTTTGTATTCGAAAAATGAAACAGAATATTTAATATGAGTATGCAAGGCAGCTCTATTTTTGTTGTCTTGAAATTATTCTATTACAATTTACGTGGTTTCGTATAAAAGTCGACGATGATGAATAACTCACAGGGGGGGGGACTATTATAAAATACTACACATACATACTATAGTATCGATCATTATTGCAAAGATATATTATTATATATAAACCATACTTTAATGTGATAAGTAGTAGTAAAACAAAGAGATAATATTATAATCTACACATCATACTATACATCTAAGATTGTATTATATACATATATACACCAATACCTAAAAGAATAATATACACGTATGTAGTATAAAATAAGAATCTAGTATTGCGTCTAGGCTTGGCTCTCATGGCTAACCTAGAAACTTGAATACCTGTAAAAGCAAAAACTTGCTGCCTAAAAATTCAAAAATTTGCATGTTGCTTAACGTTGAACGAATTTTGGCAACAGAATCAGAAATATAAATATATATATATATATTTATCATTCTTAGAGTCTCATGGCGCACTTGATTGGATATCTTGCCAAATGAAATCAAATTATAATAATGATGGTCATCCAAAAAAAAATATAATAGTTACAAAGTTAGAAATACAATATATAAAAAATATATTTATGAGAAGGTGCTATAAAGCAATTCAATTGGAACTTATGATTAATTTGACACATCGCAAAATGCTATATATATAATATAAAATATAATATATTTTCTTGGTGATTTTTAAAAAAATTATTTTTCTTTCTTCAAGTTGGCTGCTTTTTATTTTAAAAAGCAGAAGGACCTGACATTATGAAATAATTATTATGACTACAATATAATATCTTTTTAAAATATAATAATGTAATGCATTGTTCAAAAACTTCCGGATAAAATAGTACCTCTAGAAAATTTTATTGTAAATGTAAGAAAAGTTGCATCTTGTACCTTGTATGCTTGATTCTGTAAATTTACGTAAGTGTGCATTTGGTGCTTTTTTCTTGCTACTTCAGTAGAAGGACAGATACAGAATTCATGTACTACACAGTATTATATACCTAGATACTCGTACTCCTACATTGAACATGTGTACATGAACCCAATGACCTATGAAAAAAAACGAAACGGTACTTATTGCTTTTAAATCTTCATCCATTGTAAAAAAATGATAAATTTATTGTGAATAATTAATTGTTAACTATTATGATTAGTTCCTGCGTGTGTATTACGCTAAAATACGAAAATAGTAATAATTTATATGTATATAATCATGTTATAGTTTGTGCGAATATTATATACTATTTACAATATTGTAAACTACAAATCCAGAAACTGTCCAGAAAACATTCTACATAAAATAGTATATAATGTGTTCTTTTTGTTACCACATCTTTTTTTGTGTCGTGTTACATGTATACGTTTGTCTTAATCTTACTTTCCAGGTGAAACTAAGAATGTGTTTTTTTTCTTCTCTAGTGTTTAAAATGTAAATATTAGAGTATATAAAACTGTTGCAATCTTTGAATTAATGGATTCAAGTTATATATTTTACCAAATGTGGATTATGATTATGCAACATGTAGGTACTATACTGTGAAACCCTTCTCTACTTCTTTTGTGTTTATCATTAGAAAGTTCAATATATTCTATATACAAAATTGATTTTTTATGAATAACTGAAATTTATTAGCTACAAAAAAATCTGAATTTTATTTCTCAAACAATTAGATTTGAGGTAAATCAAGAATACATTTAAATAATATACACCTGTAGGTATACCTATATTATTATTGTAATTAATATTAAGTTTAACTACTTGTAATTTACAGCTCTATAGTGTCTTTCAAACAATGTTAAAACTTAAATGTACACATTGTAGACTACAATTTGTAGTGTTGACCTCTTGATTCCAATAATTTCACAAAATGTTTTATGTCAATACTATTTAATTGTATTTTTTAGAAACAGTCATATAGTAATTCACGGTACAATCATATTTACTTAGTTACTTTTGTTCTGCTCTGGAGTATTTTACTTTGAAAATGATTGTGTGTACTTACAGTACTTGAATATTTACTATTTACTAGTTAGATGTGATGGTTCATCCAGGTTGATAATGGTGTCATTATATTTATTATTCAAGGAGCTCAAAGGTTTTTTTTGCCTTTGGGGATCCCTAATAATCTTTTAGTTAAATTTACTTATATATGTATGTATAGACAGAGATATGATTAAATGATTATTTATACTACGGTATAATCTGGATATATGAAAAATCATGCTTTATGTTTAAATTTAGTTGTGCCTTACCAAATCTAGTCATTGTGAAGATCAAGATTGGTGGTGTTTTCTACAATTTAATGACTGATTGGTTCAAGTGCAACAGAACAAAAATAAATGGTGTAATAATGTAAATGTGTAATGGTATAAAGCTTTGATCTTGATCTTGTTTTGAATGCATGTCAGTGTATCATGCCAAAATATGAATTGATTTAGGTATATAGTTTTACAATCACACACACACACAACAGTGAAATACAGAAAAGGCCACTTTGATATCATCCAAGATCAATCAATGTATTACAAAAATTATTATAATGAGAGATCAAAGAATGTTTAGTCATGTATAATAATATTTACAGAAAGGGCCTCTGCGTATTATAAATTATAATTTTTTTTGTTTTTGTCAGAAATGGAGGTAGAGAATTCTGCTTATCTTACAATATATAATAGTCATACCATATTAACTCAATAATTATTGTAAAATATTATTATTTCTAATAATCTCAAAAAGGATGAAAAATAAAAGCCTTCAAATCAATCAATTTAGTCTTTGTGTTCATTTATTCGCTTTCCAAACAGTGGGAGATTGTAGAACGTTGATAGAGAACGCTGGATTCTTTGACCTCTGAAGTGTCAAGGGACTTAAACTACATGTGCACCAATATGTTTGAGTGTAGGTTGCATTTAGTGTTGTCATGGTCCTATAAACTGATGGATCTGCACATTCAAAAATTTTCCATGTATGGACAGATTTATTTTGATGACCAATAAAAGGTTCTCACCTTGAGGCTCAAAATACCTTGTGGGGATACTTACTTGTACGTAGGGTGCTGCCAAATTTAATCAGTTTTTAGACAGTTTTTTACTAATTAGTTCATAATAATAATAATTATTATTAAAATTTTATACTTGCCACTTTAGGAATTTTTAAGAATGAACTGCCCCATTCTAAATTCTCAGTGTTCTTTAGAAATTAGCACATGTCTGCTCACATCTGGTGATTCCAATTTAGAAAAGGATAAATCAGACTCAAAAGATGAAGAGCAACAAGGATTTTTTGAAATTCCAGAGGTGAGTCACCTCAGGGGACTTTTTCTAATTTTTCTGTAGGATGAAATTAAATGCATTATTAAACAATTTGAAATTTAATATTAGGTAATAGAAAACATTCTCAAGTTTTTTGAAAATATTCGAGATTTAACAAACGTCCGTCTTGTGAATCAAATTTTTAATGTGGAAGCATGTCGATTCATTCGAAAGAAATGTGTTGTGTACATCCATGAATACAATAACAAGACAAGACTTGTCGATTTAAAATCGTTACTGTCAAAAAGTAGAGAGACTGGTAGTCCCATTCCTTTTCACTGCTACATTTTGGAAGTTGGCAAATTTGAAGATGAATCCCTTGTTCACATCATTGATGATGAAAGACTTTATCCTAAAAAAATAATTCTACATCGTCCACCCCATCATGATAATAATTCATTTCAATTGAATCTTCATCAACTTTTGTTAAACAAAGCAAGTCATGTACAATCCATTCATTTTACTTTGACGGACGGAATTAATTTTGGAACTTGTCCTTCTACACAATTTTGTTTCCCTTCTTTAGTTAAAATTCGAATTTCTGGCAGTTGGGAAAATGAAAATAATGTTAGGGATGAAACATTAAATAAAATTTTAAATTGTGCTCAATTTCTAATTAAAATAGTCAATTGTGCACCCAAATTGGAAAAAATTGTTTCAAGTTTTGCAGACGAACGAATTTTTATTCAAATTTTAGAACAAGCCAATTTTAAAAATATAAGTCATTTCTCAGCCTCCTCTTTAACGCCACTTGTTTTTGAGAAACTTGTCACGTTGACACTGCCAAAATTAAAAACATTACATGCTTTAATTGAACCTGACTTTATTCAAGAAGAATTTGTGGCGTCGTCAGTCACTCATGATCTTGTTAAACATTTCTCAGGTACATAAGTTGAAGAATAATTATTAACATTAAATAATATTTAAAGTCTGACTTATTTTCCATTTTTAGCAACAATTGATGATTTACTAATTTCATGGAACTTTAATTCTGCCAATGACAGTTTTCCAACTTGCAAAAAGTTGAAAAATCTTGCAATTAAATATTGGAGTGGAAGTCTAAGTATAACTAACGAAAAAATTGAGAAACTTAAAGTTCAATTCAGCTCATTAATTTGATTTAATTCCCAAGGTGCGTTTAATATGGAGAATTTGCCATCACTGAAAAGACTTCATGTTTTTGATTTTAATCAATTTGGTGATGGACAACTAAAGGCACATCATGGAGTGGAAACATTTGCTTTTGAGTGCATGAAAGGGACAGGTGTGAGGTGAGGAGACGATTTAAAAAATATATTAAAATTGTGAACAAAGAACAACATTTTGTGTTCTTAGATTTGGTTTGTACACTGAACGAGATTTCAGTTCCGTACTTGACAGCGTTAAATTACAATTTCCCAATTTAATATGTTTGGATCTCAAAATTGCCCTCACTACTAAGGCCATGAGGTCAATTTTTAAGAAATTTCCAAATTTAAAGTCATTGATACTTGATGCAGACTCAGAGTATGACGAAAGTATTTTCACCGGAATTTCTCGGCTCAACATGGACGAAATTTTGGCTGGCAAAAAACGTTTAGAGGACATTTCTCGACTCGCATCTTTTCAAGATCTTAAAAGTTTGGAAAATCTTGTCTTGTCTCGATCATACGAATATAGATTCCCAAAAGATGCTGATGTTGTCACTGATCGAATAGTCAAATTTGGGATTTCTAAAATACGAAATCTTAAAGTTCTCCAAATTGACTGGGTATTTTTTCATTTATTAGTTTACTTTTGGGGTATTTTCCTTAGTTTGTATGCACTAAAGTATTTTTATTTCAGGCAAAAGACCTCTCCGTTGAAATTTTATGCGATAATTTGAACCATCTTGCAAAATTTATTATAAATTACAGTGAAGATTTTTTGGAGAATTTAGAACCATTTGAAATTTTGAAAACATTTATGGGACGTCAAGTCATTCTCCAGCCCACAAAAAATCACAATGAGCACACAATTACTGGGCCACGAGGAAGAAATTTCCATCGTCGTCCAGCTCAACGTCGAAGGCGAAATGCTGCTTCATTCCATTAAATAATATTTTAATTATTTTTGAATTTTCAAAATCTTCTTTACATTATTCATCGGTTCAGAATTTTCATTTTAGGCTCAAGTCATCTCTTCAACATTTATTATTTTCTTAACAGAAAAAATTCTGTTATCTTGGTCCAATCCAAAATAAAATTTATGTACGTTTAATTTAATTTAAAAATACTTAAATTATTTTTTCTACATCAAAATCTCATTCACAACTAGAAAAGTTCAAAGAAACTGTACTACATAGGAGCTAAATAATTCTAATAGTGAGTTTCATAAAATCACAAATTCTACCCCCAACTCTACTCCCGACGAATAAGAAGTCCTTGCCTTTATCGTAATACATTAGACACTCTATGACGGAGTAGAGTTTAAGTCGAGTTTGTGATTTTATAAAACTCCATAATGATAAAAGTTATACTGTTTTTTCGTGTCCCATGAAAGTAGAGTTTTTTATTTACATTTTAAATGTTTAATGAAGGTTGAGGCATTGAAATAATTGACAGATAAGATTATTCAGACACTTGATGAGCTCACCACCCATTAGAACTTGACGTAAAAGGGATGAAGAGGACGTTCGAATAATTTTGTTTTAATCTCATTACTGTCGTCACTCCCCTGACTAATGACAATTAAATTTTGAAAGGTTTAAAAAACCTCTAATGATGATACATACAATGGGCTTTGTCACCCCATGATATGAGAAGCATGTCATACTAATTTAGTTATAAAACCCACTGGTTGATAATGTCGGAGATTACAGTCGTTGCTGATTAGTTGCTTCCATTTGTTCTATTAATATTAACTTGTTCAAACTCTTACTTGAGGATTCAATTCAATTAAAGGTAAATTATTTGAGAAAGTTGAGGAATTTCTACGGCTAAATATTCAACATGGATAACTTAATTCCCATCATCAATAAACTGCAAGATTTGGCCACCACCACTGGCAATTTGAATCTTAATATCCCCCAAATTGTTGTCGTGGGTGAACAGGTAATAAATTGTACATACAGTACAATTTACAGAACAACTAATTATAGAATTTAATTAAAATGACAATTATTTTTTTAAAAAGAGTTCTGGAAAAAGTTCAGTACTCGAGTCAATCATTGGAAAGCCGATTCTTCCCAGGGGAAGTGGTGTCGTGACAAGATGTCCTGTGGTCATTCAACTCAATCACATTTCCGAAAGAGAAGGTAGAAACTAATTACAATTTGGCAACAATCGTCATCGTCATCGTGCATTTTAATTGTGTCATTTAAAATTATTGTTGTTCCTCCGAATTTCAAGGAACCGAATGGGTCACATTTTTACACAAACCCGATGTCGAGTTTAGTAACTTTGAAGAGGCGAGACGTGAAATTGACAATGAGGTGACTCGACGAGCTGGAAATAATAAAGAAATTACGTCTCAACCAATTTCCCTCAAAATTTTCTCTCCTCATGTCATCAACTTGACCATTGTAGATTTGCCTGGATTAGTTAAGGTATGACTGATCAATTAAAGATATTTATAAATTAGGTATTCTATTTAAACAACTTTCTATAATTTTTTGTACAGAATCCAATGGGAGGGCAGCCACAAGATATTGAGGTAAAAATCAATGAAACTTGTTAAATGCGGTGAATTTTTTAAAAAAAATATAAATGACTTGATATTTTAATTAATAGGAGCAAGTAAAACTACTCGTCTTCAAATACATTTCAAATAAGAACAGTTTGATTTTAGCTGTATGTGCAGCTACCAATGACATTGCCACTGTTGAGAGCATCAAAGTTGCCAAACAAATGGACCCCAAATTAGAGCGGACTATTGTAGTTTTAACCAAATTGGATTTAATGGTAATTTTTCATGACCATGTGGGGCAATTTCTTGAAATTACAATTATTCTAATTAATAAAATACAAAATAGGACCGTGGGACGGATGCCAGTGCAGTTTTGACGGGAGAGACGATAAAATTTAAATTGGGGATTGTTGGGATTGTCAATCGTTCTCAGGAGGACATTAAGACGAATAAAAGTATTGACGACAGTATCAAAGATGAAGAACGATTCCTTGCCCAACGATACCCCAATTTGGCTTCCACACATGGAACCAAATATCTCCGATCAAAGCTCCAAAAAATATTGATGGAACATATCCGTGTCTGTCTTCCACCTCTCCAGGTAAAAAAAACATTTTTAAAATAAATTATTATAATTCAAAATTTGAAAATTAATTCTTTTTATAGACAACAATCACGGAATTGATTCTTCAAACAAGGAATGAATTGGACTTGTACAATCCAGGGGACAAGAATAGGCCATTGGATAAAAATAATACCATGCTTCAATGTATTAAGTAATGTTTTTTTATCAATTTGTCAAGTTTATTAATTTTTTTATTGAAAAAAATTATAATTAAGTAATTGAATTTATTTCATATATTTTATCTAGTCATTTCTGCAAAGCTTTTAGTGCTGCAATTCTCGGAAAAAGTCGTGATATTGAACAAGATGAATTGAGTGGAGGAGCCAAAGTCAATAAAATATTTCAAGATGTTCTTCCAGCTGAGCTGAAATTAATTGATCCAGATCGTGACATTACGAATAAAAATATTTTGACTACTATTGAAAATACGGAGGGTATTGAGACGTCTTTTATGCTCCCAGAGGTTCGTTTATTTACAAGTACAAAATGAGTATAAATTTTGTACTGTTGTGCTAATCCTCTTATTTATTCTTGAGAGTAGAAAGCCTTCAGAGATTTGGTGAGAAGACAAATTGGAAGATTGGAACAACCTGGACTGGTGGTGGCCCAACAGATAAACACCCAAATTTTGAATATTGTTCAAACATGTATGAATTCAACAACAATAAATCGATTTCCAGCTTTGGCCTCTGCAATTCTAGCAGAAGTACAAGATATTCTCTTGTTTCGTCATCAAAAAGCACGAAAAATGCTCAAGGCTTATGTGACTGTTCAAACAAGTTTTACTGCCACACAAAATGCCCAGTTTCTTCAAGATTTTAATCAATTGATGGCCGAGGGCATGACCTCCAAGGCACAGCTTCCTTACCGAGACACTACTGCCACAAAACCAGCGCCAGGGGTACATTAAACATTTAATTAGTTTTTAATTGGTTAAAAAAATAATTAAATTAATAAACTTTTTATCTGTAGAATCCGGGACAACCACAAGGGAATCAGCCAGGAGGGAAAGAATTAGAGGCAGCTCCAGCCAAGCCAGCCCCTGCTCCTTTGTCTCCGTCGGAAGAGAAACTTTGTAAGATTGTGAGATATCTTGTGACCAACTATTACAACATTGTCAAAGATGCTTTCCAAGATTATTGTCCCAAAGTCATTGCTCACAATGTCATCTACCATATGGAAGATAATCTTCTTCAACAATTAGTAAGTTGCCATTCATATTTTCTCATCATTTTATATGCCTTTAATTAGACTTAACATCTTATTTTATTTTAGATGGAACGACTCTACAAACCGGAAAAGATTGAAGCTCTTGTCAAAGAGTCGAGTGCAATTGCAGACAAGCGTAATGCAGCTCTTCAACGACTCGATGATTTGGAGAAAGCTAATAAAATTATTGGAGAGATTCGCAATTCCAATATTTAAAATTTCCATTAATTTAATTCACCATTAAATTCAAAAATGAATTTTTTCCGTATCCTTTTCAACCGTAACTTGTTTAAAGTTGGTTACAATAAATGAAAATTATTATCCAATTGACTATTGACTTAAAATACTTGAAATTTTTGTCGTAAAAGTTGAAAAAGTGATTCTTGTCCATCTCTTTACATTATGAAAAGTCATATAAAAGCCTAAACTTAACTAAACTAAAATGGCACACACACGATAGGATTGTA
The DNA here is from genome assembly GCA_034700945.1 of Arrhopalites spinosus. Classification (NCBI taxonomy): domain Eukaryota; kingdom Metazoa; phylum Arthropoda; class Collembola; order Symphypleona; family Arrhopalitidae; genus Arrhopalites; species Arrhopalites spinosus. The sequence continues at coordinate 44,793 of JAQIVZ010000642.1, read as the reverse complement.
TTGTATTTGTATTGTAATTGTAATAGGGTTTATAGGGATAAGCCTATTATATTTGGAATGGGGGTTACAATTCCACGTTTGGCGTTTCCACTCAAGATAAAAGAGCTATTATTCGTGTGATAGTATGTACGCAAAAATTATGTCATCCATCCTTATCACTTTCCCCTTGCAAATTTATCACTATTTTTTACATGTGAAATTTGAGATCTGACATAGTATCACTAATACTATCTAATTGTATATGCACAAGGTGAGGTACACAACATGAACAAAAAAGTTGTCTACATTCCATGAACCAACGGACACATTCACTATCTGACGAAATTTGAATCAATTATATTTCTTGTTCTCCTTTAATATTCTACCTTTGTAAGAAATGGCGAGTGAAAATCCTACAAAGTCCTCATCGGTAATTATAATTGATTATGATTAAAATTTAATTGGGTCAATAACAAAGTATTTTTTCAGATTCCACCTCCAGTTCCAGTAAAACCTCAGAAACCTCAAATTCCCATCAAGCCAACAGAAGTAAAGACTCCCCAAGTCATGACTCAAATAAACGACTACATTAAGCCAACAATAACTCCGGTGACAACTCCCAAAGTAATGACCCCCTCGGATGACAATATCAAGCCAACGATAGTGACCACCCCTAAAACTAAAATCATAGCTTCTTCAGATGACTCAAAATATTTGAATATTCTTCTTCTGGGACAGACAGGGGTTGGAAAAACATGTTGGATAAATGCTCTCGACAATTATTTGAAATACAGTTCATTAGAAGAGGCAGAGAAAAATCCTCAATTTCTAATCCCCTTCCAATTTACAATGATGGATGAGGAGTACAATGAAATTTTGATTAAATGTCCAGGCCGTACAACTGAGACTGTGACGTCATCAACCAGTGAAACTCATCATTCGACAGTACACACAATTAATTATGGCTCTAAAATAATTCGTTTAATTGATACTCCAGGATTTGCACAACCAGGTGGTATTGCTCAAGATATAAAAAATTTTGACAATATTATGAGCCAATTAAAATCTGGAGACAAATCAATGGAAAAAATTGATGCCATCCTCATTTTTCTCAAACCAAATGAAGCTCGTCTAGACTACAAATTTCAATTCTGTCTCAAATATTTATTCACCTACTTGCCCTGCGGTGCTTACAAAAATCTCATCTTTGCATTTTCTAACACGAGAGGTAAGTATGTAACTAGTTACATAACTAATTAAAATGTTTTCAGTTAATTTTGACGCAATTTTATTAATTTAGGCAACTCCTTCCGACCAGGAGAAACTTTGACAACATTGAAAACATTTTTCAGTCAAATTGTAGGACCCAGTAACGTCCCAATTACTCTGGACAAACAAACGATGTACTGTTATGACAGTGAAGCAGTCCGATATTTAGGGACCAAACAATGGTCCAAAAAGAATACACTTGAGGCTAAAAAACTTGAAATTAGTCCAGATCAATTCTCTAGTTCAAATTTAAGTTGGCAAAATTCAACTGGAGAAGCCAAAAGATTATTAGAATATATTTCATCATCCTCCATTGAACCCATTTCAGCCAAAACAATTGTGGTCATTAATGAAATCCAAAACATTTTACATCTTCTCCGTGGACCTTTGATTGACCTCTCTCTTATAATTCAAGGAAATATTCAAAATGCTGAAAATTGTCTCTTGTCAAATTCCAATTCTAAAAATGACAAATTATTCCCTGTCAAATTAGAAACTATTCAATTTGACAGACTAAGGAATTCAAGAACAGTTTGTATTTCCAGTGATTGCTCTTCCAAACAAACGGGAAAGAATGCTCCAAATGTGTCCAACCGTTCAATTTATCCAAACGTTTGTCATGATAATTGCCAAATTGTTAATTTTGGAATATTGGGAACACCAAATTCATGTGATTGCTTTGAAGGGGGGTCAGACAAAAGAAATTGTAAAGAATGTGAGTGTGACTATTCCAAACATATTTCTGTCAATTTTGACATGATTCTTTTCGAGAGGAATAAACAAGTTGAAGATTTGCAAGGTTTAGTTGAACAATTTAATAGAGAAAATAATGATATTTTGAGAATTGGTAAAATTGTACGAAATTTTCTCACCAAAAATGCCATGGTCTTGTACAGTGACCCCATCGTAGAGTACTTGGAGCAAAGAATACAAATTGAGAAAGACTCCCTGGACAAGGCCCAGTCAGATGGCCCTGAGAAGAGTAAATTAATTAAATTCGAGAATATTTTGAAACAATATCGAAATGGAAAGGATGAGAATCAAGATGATACATCGATTGAATCTGTACAAGATATTTTACGTTTAATTGAACAATTGGGTCAATCTCCTCTCATGGGAAGCTCTCTCAAGTCTTTGGTCATTCAAACGAGAAAATTGACTAAAGAGGCAGAGAGACCACGACAAGAATTTAAAGTACAAAAAAAGTTACAACAGGCAAGTCCACCGTCACAACAGCAATTTGAACCTAAAGTCAATCCATTTGATCGTTCTCATCCCAATCATGACAACAATCATTCCAACCAAGGAGAAAATCGGTAGAAAGCCATTGCCATTATTTTTTCTGTACTGCAAAATAACTAATCAATTTTTAAATTTTTTTTATAGAGATCGACTAAGTCCACCAAACGCTGAAATTACAGGTAGACGCAAGAGTAAACTAAGGGGTTTAAAGTCATGGGGGCATAGCCCAAATCACGTACAAAGAAATCATTCAGATCATCCCGAAAGCTTGGAACGTCCTCGACGCAATCGGTCCGACTGTGTCATGCTATAAACAAAATACAATACTATTTTGTATAACATGTTTTGGATTATCATACATTTAAAATGACTATTTTATGTTTCAATTATCTTTAATAATAATTTAACTGACTGTTAATTTAACCCCACTTGATAAAACATCCCTTTTTCATGACACCATCATTTCATTGCACAATCCATGCATCACCTTCATCATGAAATGTACAATGCTGAGTCGTATGATCTTCAAGGGGTGATGTAATTAGGAGCTTTGGACGTGGGAAGAGATAACTACCGATAGATAACAATGGGAACAAAATACTTGAGCCAGAGACCACCCCATTTAAAATAATTTAGATAAACTAACGTGCTCTATAAATAAGGAAAATATATAGTCACATCACAATAATAGAAAATCATAGCAAATAAATTGATAGCACAGAAAAATTCCATGATCGCAGGCTACTATTCACAGCAAACACAAATTTGCTTAGTTTGAATAAAACTAAAACTCCTTCAATTTTGATGAATTTTGAGAACAAAATTTTAAATTAATGAAATTCTAAATTGTCTAAAAAATAAAGGTTGCGTCAACTTGGATTAATGTTATGCGATTTTTAAATAAATCAATTCCACAAAGTCAATGTGTACAAGTTTTAAAATGTAAGTGTAAAATGAATGGCATGTTTATTCCTTTTCACTTTTCTCCATCATCATATTCCGTCGGTAATCTTCTCTCTTGTGTTACAATTTACAATATAATAATATTATTATCTTTAACATGTACTTCAAAAAACTCGCCAACAATTAGGCTCGAAACAAGTTTTCAATAATAGTTGCAATCATTATTGAGCGAAAAAAAAAGTTAAAAAGAAAGAAACAAACGCATCCTCTTTGCACTCTTTTTTTTCTCCTGTTTTTGTATAAGAATTTTCAATAAATTTTTCTTCTCGTGTCTTAGCGAATTGGACAGGTTATAGTTTGTCCAAATATTGGGTAAGATCAGGAATTCCTTCCTTCAATCCCTTGCGCTTCCTGGTGTCCTGCAAAACGACAACAAATACAAACACATTAATTCCTTTTCCACAGAATACCACAAAATATGTAGTGCACAAAAAACTATATCTAAAATTTTATAGACAAGATCAGTACGGCGAGCGCGTTTTCCTCAAAAGAATTCAGTTTAACGAAACTTAGTATTGCGCATCATCATCTCCAGTCAGTACAAAGAAAATTTCTACCCCAAAAGTAATAAATAAATACGGGTTCTATGAATTACCTGTACAATGCCAAAAGGTCTGGAATTAAGTTCCAATGGGTCACCGGGCAAAATTTGCCAATGATCGAATACGCATTGAGGGAAGGCTTGACCACCTGTATTACTTCTCAAATCAGCTGTAAAACCAAATGACTCGTTGACGGGCAAGTAAGCCTTTACGACGAACATGGGTGTTCCAGCGACCTAGAGTAAATAGAAGAAAAAAACAAGCAAATGAATAAATCATTTTGTAAAATATTCCCAAATTATAAATGGTAAATAATTATTCAAAAGACTGGAATATTACTTGATTTTCCTCGAAGACAATACCACGACGACGATTGAGTACACCATAAATTCCACCGACGGCATTCTCTGGGCACTGAATTTCACAAAGATAGACGGGCTCCATGAGTCGTGGGGCTGCTGTCAAAGCACAAGCATACAAGCAACGACGAGCTGTTGGAATAATTTGACCACCACCACGATGAATAGCGTCAGCGTGTAGAGTCACGTCATAAATGTTAAATCGCACTGCACGCAAATTCTCCTCAGCGAGCACTCCCTATAAAAAACAAAGGCAAACATAGTTTGAATTAATTTTAGAAGAAATTATTTAGAATGCAAATTGTATTTTATTGAAACTGTCATCCTCAACTTAGACCGAAAAATGACGAAGCATGAGTCGGGCACATACAGAGGATAATCATTTTTCCTGATTCGTTGCATTCAAAACCACAGACATCCCGAGGGATTATCAAATAGAGAATGGGAGTAGAGCCAGGCGTTATAAAAATTACACAAGTATCCAAAAATTTATTTATTTTTACCTCTTTCGTTGCCCATTGGAATCCAGCAACAACAGAGTCCTTAATTTCATTCAAATATTGAACTCCCTTTGTGCAATCCATCAACATGTTAGGTCCAGTTCCATCAGGGCCGAAACACCAGATCTTTCTCGCTTCGGTTACATCATAATCATATTTATCACTCAAGTAACGAGCTCGAACCTTAAAGTCGTCACGTGGATTAACATCTCCCTATTTAAAAAATCAAAAGAAGATTTGTGATTAGAAATGTGTACATGACTTGTCCTTTCGTAAAAAGAAACCATAGTAAAAGTTCATACTAATTGATTGTCTTTTCTTGTACATTATTAAATATGATTTTTAAATATAAACTTACTTTATCAATGTCCTCAGCAAGACCATCGGGCATGGGGACAGCTTTCATAAATAAACGATTGTGCTTATTGGGTGATTTAGATAAGCACATTTGATCTGACTCTTCAGAAACAGTTTCACGGTAAGAAACGACGGGGTCAGATTTTTTAATTGGAATACAAGCATGATCTTCTTCCAAATCCTTCAAACAAATTTCCAAATGCAACTCTCCTGCACCAGCAATAATATGCTCACCAGACTCTTCAATGATACATTGGACCATAGGATCGGATTTGGCCAAACGTTTTAATCCTTCTACCAATTTGGGTAAATCAGCAGGGTTCTTAGGCTCAACAGCAACTCGGACGACAGGTGAGACGCTAAACTTCATGACACGCATGTTGTGGGAGTCCTTGAATGTTGTGATTGTTCCAGTCTTGACCAAAAATTGATCAACACCAACCAACCCACAAATGTTACCACATGGAACATCCTCAATGGCCTGAAAAAACAAAATTGGTTTATTTTAGGTCTCAATTCCAAACTCGCACAACATTTTTTTTCGTACGTCATTATTAAATTAATAGTAACTCTTTATATTTAAAAAAAAATTTATTATCAAACATAAACAAAACAATGTCTTACCTCAACGTAACGACCCATCATCAAAATTGTTCTTTGAATGGCTTTCTCAGCCATATCTTCCTTCTTTCCGTACACAAAGTTGGGACCCAAGATTCTTGCCTTCATTCCAGTAGCTACTTTACCGGAGAAAACACGTCCAAAAGCGTAGAAACGTCCCTTGTCGGAAGTGGGGACCATCTTGGAGATGTACATCATCAAAGGCGCATCTGGATTACAGGTCTTGATGCCAATAGCTGCTTCATCATCATGTGGGCCTTCATACAACATTTCCATACGGTACTTTTGTGCCACAACTGGGGATGGAAGATGGATGGCAATCATTTGTAAAAGAGTTTCTCCGGCTGGTAACCAAGTCCTCATTACTACCTTCAACAATTGTTTTCCATCCTTGTCCTTGTCTTCTGGTTTCAATTCAATACCCAACTTTGTCAACAAAGAGGAAGTTTCTTCCTTCTTGTAACCCATGATGCATTCAAAAACCTAAAGTCGATTATAGAAAGCAGAAAGAACAAAATAGTACATTAATAAAATAGTCCATGTAAAAAATTCACACAATTTATCCTATGTATTTTATGTTATTTTAAAAAGAAATTGTTTATGCTCAGATGGCCGTTCTATATATCAATCAATAATAATTCAGAACAGGTCTGTGAAAGAACATTCATCATCGTATAATAGTATATGAATTGACGATAGAGAGAGAGATAACAAAAAAAAAAGAAAACAAAAAAAAATGTATTTAAAAATTGTTGACTGCTGTACCTTAAAGATTGGATCCAGTACATACATATTGAAAGATCTCTTGTTATCCTCCTCCTTCTGCTTGGCCCATTTTTTAGTTTTAAGATTGAAGAAATTGTCTCCCCACAATTTCACCATGAGTTTATTAACATCAATCTTAAATTTGTCAGCATACATCTCAGAGAATTGTTTCACAGTAAAGGCCCATCCATGAAGACCAGAACCAAAACCTACACTCCCCTTGCTAGGATCAACCTATTGAAAAAAAATTAATAAAGATGGTATCATACAATATACAAAAAAAATATATAGAGAAATAATTCCATTAAAAATAATGTAGTATTATGTAACTTACTCGAACTTCACCCATTGGACCGGAGTCGTCATTGTAAGTGGCAATAATGACGTTGACATTCTCAACAATACGTTGGAAAGTTTGGTACAAATCCTCTGGTTCCAATTGTAATTCAAGAAGAGCACGATCCATCTTGTTCATGAATAAAATAGGCTTGATTCTTTCAGCAATGGCCTGTCTCAACACAGTCTCAGTTTGTACGCACACACCTAATTAAAATGAATTTTATTGTATTATGACATATGCATACTTGTGTGTACTTTTAGAAAGCACAAAAGAAATTAAAAATACATCCCATGTATTTTTTAAGAAAGAAATATTTTATGCTCAGATGGCCGTTCTATTTATCAATCAAGAATAATTCAGAACAGGTCTGTGAAAGAACACTCATCATCGTATAATAAAAAGTAGACGTTTTGTACAAAAAAAAACATGCATTACAACTACTTGGAAAAATATTATGAAAAAAAAATAGAAAAAGAATTTTATACCTGAAACACAATCTACGACAACCAAAGCACCATCAGTAACACGAAGAGCTGCTGTCACCTCACTGGAGAAATCAACGTGTCCGGGAGAGTCGATCAAATTGATCAAGAATCCTTTATGGTCCTTATCTCTTTGCTATAAAATAAAATAAAGTCATTATAGTAATTAATTAGAAAAGAAATTCTACTTGTCCATTATACTTAAAGAATTGCACAATCGATTATATTTGAAAAAACACTTACATCTGCATGAGTGATAAAAATCAAATCACGATCCTCCAATTCGAAGTACATGGAGATAGCCCTACAATATTAATGCACAATAGTTGTATGAATTTTTGAAATTGTTTATGTAGCATATAGGTACTTTTAAATATTTTTAAATGCTTAAAAATAAAAGGGACTTACGTAGACTTGATGGTAATACAACGCTCCTGTTCATCTTTTCTCGTATCGGTGAACCTAGTCTCTCCAGCTTTAGCTCCAGCAATGATCCCAGCTTTCGAGACCAATGAGTCGGTCAAAGTAGATTTACCATGATCTACATGGGCAATGACAGACATGTTCCGGATATTCCGTTTCCGGTCCATCATCCCACGGATCTGGTCTACTGTGAAGTTCACCTAAACGTAAAAAACGTTTCCATATTATATCCATTGTGAACATGTGTAGATCAAAGCGTGTGATCGGCATGCCACAATATGTGGCTATACTCATCATACATTTTAAATGGAGAAAAGTCAAATTGCAACTAAATATAATATTTCATTGGGCCTTTAGCCTAGTTACAGATGGAGAAGAAGCTAATTAAAAGTTTTGTGACTCATCGTCATCCCTTCTCAAGTGGAAGGGACCAGAGAGAGTGGAACGGCATGGTTAACTACTACTATAATACAAATGGCTGCTAGTTCTTCCATACGGCGTGACAGGACTGTCGGCGAGGGAATAATCCCACAAAAATCATTCAGAATCCCACTCTAAATACCTCAAACTGACCCTTTGACCTCCCTCCTATCCGTAGAGAATAAAATTATTTAGATTTTGACTTACCATTTTGATAAATTCCTTGTTGAAATCGGTTCGGTTCACTTCTCTTTCTGCACAAAAAATTTCACACTTCCTTCACTGACCGCTGCCTTATGTGAAAAGAACCTCTCGCTACTTCGACTGCGTCTGGGGGAGAAAAAAAAATTCTGAGGGCGGGTCCGGATTCGTATATTATATCATGTAGAATTCTACTCAATTCATTCTTAAATGTCCAAATCATCATTTTAACCTTGGAATATGACAGAAATTAATTACAAAAAATATGCAATGAGCTGATACTCGAATGTTTATTGTCGTGAAGCTAATGTCTTTGCAATCATTTTAATTTCAAAATGTCATGTGCATGCTTCATATGTTGGGAACGCTGGAATGATCCTATTTACTTGTATCTTTTGAGAACATTAAATGCTGAAACTTGTATTCAAGATGACATTACATTTTTCTTGACCTCATCATATGATTTTATCGTCCTTAATATGATCCTGACTGAGTTTTTGCAATCCAACAAATATTTTTTTGACATTGTGCTCAAAAAGGGGCATCGTGATATTTCACAAGGAACTCTAAATGGGCCCGGTGCGCGGATTTTGATTGCCGAGAAGTTTAATTTTTTTTCCATAATAAATAACTGACATTTAGTGAAACTCGTTTAAAACATCACAAGGCTACAGAAATGGTAAGTTTAAAACAAAAATTATACATGATAAAGACGACGTAATTAATTTGGAATGCAATTTTATTTTATTTCAGTTACCATTGTCCTTACTAAGAGCGGCACAATACATGCCCATGGTGAGTGCTCACAATTTGAGAATTATATTTTTCAAGAAAGAACAAGGCAATACTGAGTATAATTTAATTGATTTTATATGTGTGTAGCTTGTAGAATTGAAAAATGGTGAGACTTACAATGGTCATTTACAAGCCTGTGATGGATGGATGAATATATGTTTACGAGACGTCATTTGTACATCTAGAGTGAGTTACTCTTTGACAATCATAACTGGATCATGATAACATCATTTAGCAGTGACATTAACTAATTACACGGGTTATTTAGGATGGTGACCGATTTTGGAGAATGCCAGAATGTTACATAAGAGGTACAAATATTAAATATCTTCGAATCCCCGATGAAGTCATCGATCTTGTGAAGGAAGAGCAAAGTTCAAATACTGGAGGCTTCAGAGGAGGAAGAAGTGGTCAAAGAGGAGGTCGTGGTGGTGGAGGCAGAGGAGGTGGTGGGAATCGTGGTGGCAGAGGTATAAAAATATTCTTGTTTTTAAAGAAATGGGCTTGAAATTATGTCATATATATACTTACAAAATTTATTTGTATTAAAGGTGTACTATCTGGTGGTGGACGACCTGGTGGTGGTGGGGATAGAGGTGGAAATCGTGGCAATCGAGGAGGGGGTAAATTTCCAAGAACTAGTTAATAATTTTGATTACAATTTTAACGACTGTACTAGTAACATACATGAAGTATGACTTTTGAGAGGAGGCCAAAATTGGAAATCCTTACTGGCTGTACATATAAACATACCTACAATTTGATTAATTACTTGTGGGTACTCTAATACTGATATTTTTTTAATAAATTGTTAATACCTAAATGTAAATAATAATCTCAAAAAAATTGTGAAGATTCGAAAATGTCTATTTACTCCTCATGTATGAACTTTTTATAGGTAGGTCAATTGTTGTAATTGTTTATTCTTATTTTTGAAACGTTTAATAATGTTACATTCATAAATTATATTGCTCCAGTTTTGATGATAATTTAATAAAATCAGAACAGTCATTTATATGTTGCACGTCAATTGCACTTTTTTGCTTTATTTACTGTTACTTAAACGTTGATGAATTGAAATGTAATAGTACGCAATATGCATTAGCTTTCTCTTTACGCAGATCACATTAGCCATGATTATCAAAATGTCCCCGAATAAATAGAATACGACAAAAAATAGCTTCACACACGTATAATGGTAACAATAAATACATTCATATACCTGCATTGTTATTCGTTTAGGAAGCGATAAAAATTTTGACCAGTAAGTAATAATTGTGGATTATTATACAGGTCATTCGTAAAATACTTAAATTGTATCGTATGTAGATAAATACAAATGCGACGAATGCAAAAAAGACTTAATTAAATGGTGTTAACAGTAAATGTAATTCTTTTAGTTGAGATTCATTTAAAACTATTCGTTTAGGTGTCTCCTTACTTTTCTCCCATCCAGGAAATTTTAAAGCTCCAACTTTTACAGAATCTTTCTCCAATTCCTTTTCATTATACAAATAGAAAAAATTGTCTTCAAGTTGAATCATCTCATAATCTGTATGGATATATTGATTTACTGACCTTTTTATTCATAGCTGATTCAGCTGCAAAAGTAGTAAAATCAGCTTTTATAACAAAATCTGAGTTTCTATGTGCCAACTCGGCATTAATCCTTTCTTTCATCACACCCATTTTTTCCATCAGTTGAGTCTTTCTCACTTCATTCATTCCAATGTAATATTCCTTCCTTGCTTTACTAAGTTTTGAGTCTGAAGCAAATTTTACAGTGTCGGCCAATATAGCTATCCACTCCTAAACAAATTAAACATAATAAAATTAATTAATTAATGGAAAAAAATTATTATGGTTTATTCAATTTCAAAATCACTTAATTTTGTTACCCTTTTCAACTGCCAAAATTCCTTGTCTAACTGCTTCAAAGCATTGCTATCATGTTTACAACCCTAAAAAATAACAAATTCATTTTCAATTGACATATCTATTGACATATTGTCAGCAACAATTAAACTACACTTTGCATGTTAATAATAGCGCTTACTTTAAGGGGTGGAAGTTTTCTCAAAGTCTCTACAACTTTTTCAGATCGCATTCTCCAATTCTGACGTTGTAAGTATCTTGTGTATTCTATTAAACTTGACGACGCTGGACCAGTTGAGGCTGACATAATGGCACTTTGAGTCGATGTTTGTAAATTTGCGGCAGCGTGACTCGGTGACTGTAATGGTGTAGCAGCTGTAAAAGAACAAATTTATTTATTGTATAAACATTCAACAGTGTGCATAATAATCGTTTCTTGTACAATTAATACCTGTAGATTTGACAAGTTCTTCAATAAAAGTTCGCTTCGTTGCAGACATTAATTTTTCTTTGAGTTCACCTCTCTCGCTAGAAATAGACAGTACAGAGTGATGCTCATTAATATTTGTGAGGACAGTAAATTCTTGCAAATTTTATAAATAACTTTTATTGTTGTGCCACTGGATTATTTATACTAAAAAATACCTTTCTAAAGACTCAATATCAGTCTGGAAATGTTCAAGGGTTGCCTCAAATTCTCGTTCTTTTCGCTGTAAAACTGACGTGACATCCTCTAATTTTCGCTGTAAATATGTCATCACACAAATAATTAAAAATTCACATAGTAAACAAGAAACAAATACATCACTTTAAATGGCTTTCTTACAGTTAACTTCTCAATGAGCATTTCATTGTCTTTAGAAACGGTAGATAATTTCTTTTCTGCCAACTCCTTACGAATGGACGCTTCACTTAATTCATCCTGCTTGGCTCTTAGTACTTTTTTTAGTTCCTACAAGCAATGGAAATAGGCTATTATAGTTTTCACTGATTTTATAGTAGAGTGGGCTACATGATAATTGTATGGTACAAAATAAAACCTTTATTAAAGCTTCTTTGTCTTCCAATTGTATTTTCAAATTTCTAGTTTGGTCAAGTTCAGCTTTAACGGCATGTGAACGAATGGACAATGGGGTTGGAGGCTGTATTAAAAATGAAATTGATTAGTAAAATAAATCTTACAGAATTCAGATTCATAGCATATCATGATTCTGTTTGTACTTTTTCTTTGGGCATGACAGGCACTTCATTGACAACTTGAGCCAAGTCTGACATGGTCATCAGTGATGTAGTCAACCACTCTTTCACAACTTCTTTAATTCCACCACTTCCTTCTGCTCGACTATCACATTTTTCCATTGCTGCTTGTAAAAATTCTTCTACTTTTGTACTCGGAATTCCTTCAGAACCTAAAATAATCAAATATGAAACAATTTTTGTATAAAGTCTCTAAATAATTGACATGATCTATAGAATGTATTTCTATTAATGACTATTTACCAGGAAGAATGCCGGCATGTCTGACGGCTTGTTTGCAAGCTTCTTGTAAAATTTTAACCACTTTTGCTAAAGTTACACAATCATTAAGTAATTGTGATTGAAGTTTATTCGATACTGGAGGCTGCTTTGGTGCATCAGGAACATAACGACGAGTTCGCTTAGCAAGTTGTCGTACAGACTCTCCAATAGTTTTTATATCCTGCAGAAGAACCGCTACGTTGGACTCCTTTTCACTTTTCTACACACGCAAATTAATTGTTAACATAATTTGTCAAATTCCAAAAAGTTGTACATGATGCAAGTAATACAAACAGAATAAAGTTTATTTATACCTTTAGCATATAGATAAGGCGATTGACATCAACAATAATACAGTCACTAGCTGCTGCTGAGGCTAAACATAAATCTGACACGAGAATTGAGGCTTCTACTTGTTCTTCCGCAAGATTAATGGAGTAAAAATTTTGAAATGACAGAATACACTTCTCTAGTCCATCAAGTGGTATATTCTCATCCAACTGAAATTAGTGTAATAAAAACAAATGAATTTCAAATCATAATTTCTAAAAAAGGAGCTATGTAAAAGCAACTTCATTAGTACATTCAACGTACTTGACTCTTTCTTAGAAGTTCTAAATAGAAATCTACAGACTTCTCTTGAATTGTAAGTTCAGGTAAAAGTATTCCAATTTTTAAAAAGTCTTCGGCAGTACAAGTATTTAAGGCAGAGGCCCAACGATGTAATTCACTGAGTAAAGTATACAACAGAAAACAAAATTGGGAAGAGAAGGCATAGCGTTCGACGTCTGGAGATGACGCAACGGCTTCTCCTGAGGGAACTCCATCAGCTAAGCTTGGAGGAATCAATTTTTCACGAACTTGAGTGAGTAAGAGTTCGGCCTTACAAATTAAGCGAGGAACCAAAAGTAAGACTAAAAGTGCGTCGTTATCACCTAAGAAAAATTTAAGCAAGAAAATATATTTTAATATCAACGTCTAGCACCAAAACATTTATGGGACTTTCTATTTGTTTAATCTATTCTAATTACCTCCACGTTTTATGAATCCATCTGGCATGAATGCACTTAAATACTGAACATGTAAAGCTGCTTCTTTGGCCTCTAATCTTCTTAGTTCCAAATCAATAGCTGTAGTTTGTGCTTTAGTTTCCGCAAACACTTTCTAGAATTCATACAAAATTTCATTAAGCATCAACTCAAACGTTAATCAACCGTTTATTTAATGTAATTTTTTGATTTATTTATTATGTAAAGAAAATTACGAACTTTAAAGTCAAATGCTTCTGCCAAGCCAGGAATACTTTTTGAAGATTCTTCTTCTAAATTACGACGCAAGTGTACATTATCGTCTCTTAATTGTTGTACGGCTTCCCTAAATTTGACAATTGTCGAATCCCTATCTGTTATAGTCTCTAATAATGCCTCTCGTTCTCTCAGCATCTGAAAATACAAAAAGTCATGTGAATAAATGTTCTCTCCTTTCAATAGGCTCATACAAAAATGTGTTTATAAAATATTAATATTAATACTTTTAATGTAAAGAGAAGCAAAAAGAAAAATCTATTTACATTATGATTCATGACTGTGGCTTGTTGTAAGTCATCACGTAATTCCATTTCTAATTCTTTAGAAGAATCCTGAAGTTGCTCATTGATGTCTTGAAGTGCTTCCAAATCAGCCACTGCCTCAGATAATTGTGCAACCTTTTCTTCTAAATTCAAATTTTTCTCCGTAAGGGATTCGACCATTTCTTCTGCACCCAGAGCCGCATCGTTCTAGTTCACATTAAAAAGTAAAGTAAGTGAGATAGGTAGATAAGCTTCAAAAAATCAGTTAAAATTCTAAAAATTCATAATTAAATAATTATACGATGATTTTTTACCTGCTCATGTAAATCTGTAATTTGAGCTTCCAGGTCTTGACAACGAATTTCCAATCTTTCTTTAGTCCGAAGTAATTCAACAACTTCTGTCTTGCGTGTCTCCATTTCCTTTTGGGTTTTTTGATGTAGATGCTTTTCATGGGCAGATGCATCTCGAAGTCTGAAAATAAAAACAAAAAAACAATGAATTCAATGTAATACATATAATGTATAGCAAACGTAAACGAATATTCTGTTGTAATTAATTATTACTTGACAAGTCCCTCTCTGAGTCTCGAGTTATCCTCTTGAAGTTGTTTAACATGCTTATTTGTGACCTCTCCTGCCTCTCCAGAAATGGTTTTAGAATCATCACTATGTACCTTTATTTCAGTCGTCAACTCTGCAATTTTCTCCAAGGCTTGGTCAAGCTCCAATTGTAGAGTTTCCGCCTATCAAAATTATTAAAATAAAAAATCATAATGTACCACACTTAATATCTGTATTCATGTCACATGTGAGAATACAACAATTTCCAACCTTTTCTTCTGCCATTTCCTTATCCAATGTGGCCATTTCAACTGCTTCAGACAAGTCAGACATTTCGTCTGCATGTGTCTCCCTTGCCTCAATGGCATCTCGAGCCTCTTGTTTGGCCTACAATCAAAGTACAAGATTTTGAGAATTTTACTACATTTAAAAATTTTCCACATTGTTTAAAAATTGTAAAAATGACAATAAAATTTACATAAGTAAAAAATTTCCCAATTAAATATAAATACCTTTTGCAAATCGCGTTGTAATGCATTTTGAGATTCGAGTATTTTTGCCTTAAATTCTGTTAAACTTTCTACTTGAAGGCGAAGACGATCAACTTCCCTTAATTTTTCTTGATCTGCAAGTCTCTTGGCTAGATATAACAATTAATCGGAAATCTCATAAATTTCACAACAAAATGATTTTGGTTGGTTGTACCCATCTATGAAAACTACGATTGATTACCTTTTAAGGCTTCTAATTTCTCATTCAAGTCTTTAATCTCACTTCGCAGCGTTTCAACAGTTTGCAAGGCACTAAAACGATCTTCATTATTCCCCGTAGCTGGAGTTGAAACAGGCGTTGTTAGAACGCTGGAAGGAGTCCCAGGAGTGTACTGAGGTACAATTGCCTCCACAAAGCCAGTCTATAAAAATTTTACCAAAAGCGGTTATTTAGTCATCATAAAAGTTAATCCTACAATTTTAACTGAAATACTACTGTTAACTGTACCTCAATGAAAGAGGAGCGTTTGCTCATAGAATCGCTTTTAAAACCAGGAGTTGACAAATTAGTTTTGGACCCTGATGGAGTAGACTGCAAAGATCTTCCAGGATCTTTGAGTTCACCACGGAGGCCTGCGACCGGTAGTCTATTACATTTTGAAATAAAAATAAGAACACATGCATTAAAAACAAGTCACTGACCTTTGACCAAGCTATAATATGCAGCGCAAACAATTACTATGATGGACTATACAATGAGAAATAATAATTTAACTTTGTACTTGTAAGCAAAAGAAATTAGGGTAAACAAAAGTGCAAAGTTTGACTATGAAAATCATAATGTACTAATAAATGTTAATGACTAACTCTTGTAAACTTTTGGCTACATTAATCACATGTATTACATTAATTGTATTGGCATTGCACTAGTACTAGTGACTGAACGAGACAGGACTGTACAATTCTAAAAATATCAACTACAGACTGTGTAGTACCTATATTTGTACATAAATGATATGCAGAATAGACTATGCTGTATAAGGGCAACCAGACAACATCCAAATATAATGTGCTTCTAGGGAATAGTAATTAAGTGTCAACTACTGATATCAAAATATCAATCTATGGTGAATATTAAAGAATTTCAGGAACTTTGCTGTGAGAATGAAGTGAATCAATCATTATCAAACTTTATATATTTTCGTGTGAGAGGAAATGTAAGTCAAGAAATATAAAAAACGCACCCGACAAGTTAGAAGACGGATTTCCTTACTTGATGAGTTTAAATTGCATGAAAAGCGTTCAGTTGAAATCAATTTGAAACTAGTATTATAGTATTCTAGTAATATTACTAGTGATAATGACGAATCAAACAAATGATAGCAGTGAGTGAGCTATAGTCTTCTTTTGGTCTGAAGTTTCTACAGAAGCATCAACTTGAGTGGAGCTCTTTTTACTTAAAAATAATAGCGCAAAATAAAAACATGACATTGTATTCACTAAAAAATATCTGTTGACTAAGACAAAATAAAAATCATAAAATAATACAGCTGCTAATTATGCAGCAAAAATGTTCAGCTCCAAGCACTGTGAAATCAAACAACAACCACTCGTTGATTTGAGTAGTTGAAAACTGTTACCGTGTTAGCTGGTTCCTCCTTTGAGCTTGGCTCATAAGTTTCAGTGGGCTTTTAGAAAGAGAGGGGGTAGAGAACTTTTGTGTTCGTAATCTTTTGATATGAATTAATTAATGAGAAGAACATGCACTGGTACAATAATTATAGTAGTAGTTTTCAAGTATTTTACACAACACAGGAAAAGTTAAATAAATTAAATTACAGACTAGACTCATTTTTAATCATCATTTACCTGCTTTTTGGTTTTGATTTCCCATCATCTCCTCCACTAGGAGTATTGGCCACACTCGTATTTGACCCACGGGGACTTGCATTCCTATTAAATTCAATACAACGTATATCTTGCACTTTTACACAATATATTTTTATTATTAATAAAATTCATAATTGACTTACTTTGAACTTTGTCTTGATGCTTTATGTACTTCAATAAGCATAATTTGTGCTGGAGTTGGACGAACAAAAATTCCATGATTCTCCGAACAATCAAAATATGACTTGCCTTGTACAGTCCCATTATTCTTCCCTTTTGCTTCATCCAGAGTAACTCCGACCCATTTTCCAGATGCAAAATCTGTCAATCCAACAAATGACACGACCCCTTTCAAACCTTTACCCGTCAACTCAACCCGATTTCCAACTTCAACATTGACTTCAGCCATTATGACATTATCAGAATATGTTTGTGATAAATAAATACAGGTAGTGAATTAATAATATTAAAGTTGAGCAGTCACAGAATTAAAAAATATTTTGAAAAAAAAATTCCAGCCGTTTGAATTCTCGTAGAAAAAACAAGACTGTCTACGAAGGTGCTCTTTTTTGCCCATGAATAAAGGAACTTATTGGTCTTAAAAAGACTTGACTCTTGACATTGATTACTTTTAGGTACAATTAAATAAGTACTCTGCACATATATTTTTGAATAATTGTATGCAAGTATTTAATTTAAGTAGTATATCTTATATATTCAATCACAGCACAGCAATAATTGTAAACAAAAAGTATGATACATTATTTACATTAATTTTACATAAACAAGTAATAATTTTGATTTTCGGCGATGTGATAAAGTTAAATATTTTAATGACTATAATAAATAAATAATAAGTCTTTGAGCCTTAACAAACTAACCCAAATTCTGGTAATTATTTTGATCTTACATTAGGTACTTATACAAAACAATGGTACAAAAGAAACAAGATGGTCTACCTTTAAATTAGTAGGACTCGAATATTCTCAACATTATAATAAATTAAATATAAACTTTGGAAATGAGTAAAAATTATTTCAGTCTACGTATAAAGATCCATCTGATGGGCCTAGATATCTTAAACCAATTAAAATAATATCTATAATTGTCCATAATCCCAATCCGCCAAAACTAAATAATTTTCCAATCCCTTCTTGCCATCGCCCTATGAAAAAGACAACAAAATTCATGTTAAACAATATTACTTTCTTGCGAAATGGAACTTACACTAAATGGATTTTAATAGAAAATATTTTCAAACCTAAATAAAATCGATCGGCACCAAATCCACCCAGAGTCACACTGAGAAACAAAGCTGTGGACCATCTATAACCATTTTTCCAATTGCAAGGCATCTACAACATTATAAAAATAATTGATAAAGAATTAATAAAGAATTGTGTTTTCGAAAGTCATTAAGTGTGAAGTTCACATTGTGAACATCCTTACTTGTCGGTTAAAGTGTCGATTCCCGAGGCAAATAATGTCCTGTTGAACAGTACAATTGGCCCTGAATAGAAGGGTGTAGAATTAGATTTTTTGATATATTGACAATATCTGGCATTCATTTAGTAGGTACATTAAAGTAATTTACCTAAAGTAATAGCGAGGTGCTTTAAGGGAGTTACATGTTGCCAGTCCAGTGCAAATTTGCTGCCACAATGGAGTTTGGTAACAATATTGACATATTATTTCTTTCTTGAAAGACTTGTCTCCCTATTCAAATTACATAAGTAATATTTAATAAAGTTAAATGATTTATCATAAATGTCAACGCTTTTACAATAAATTTCGAGCAAACATATGTATATTATAGGTAGTATTTATGAAAGGATACGTACCGTACAATTGACATTGTCATTAACACGACAGCTCACATTAACATTGTCTCCGTATCGACAAGTGTCAATAATTTCTTCAAACTGACAATGAATACAGTCACCACCAGTATCTGAACAATTTGTACTCTCTTGATTGATATTACAGTATTTTGAGTCACCTTTGGTAGTCTGTGTTTAAAAAAATTATTGTATATAAATTGTAAAGGTTTTTTAAAAAACTTTTTTAAACCTAATTTTTTAAAAAATTAAAATATAAGTTGTCAGTACATGTCGACTCATATCTGATGTAGGATGTTTATTCCAGGTATCCAGACCATGACTGTGAAGATCTGAGAGGTGAGCTTTCGATAGACTTCCAAATTTATCATTTTCTGAAAGAATAATGAAAATCATGTTACAGAAATTATTTAATTAATACCCTTGATTCTAAGCAACTTACCTTTTGTACAAACTTTTAAAACGGATGAGAGAATAAAGAAAGCTATTATTTTTCCAAAATATCTGAAACTTAATTCCATGATGATGGATTTGGAATTAAATTCCAGGGATTTGATTTTTTTACTATTTTGCTTGGCACACAGAAAATTAAACACTGCACCACGTGCTTTTTCTGGAACCACTCAAAGCTTTTATCGATCGGCAAAAAAAATAAGATAAAAACGCTCCTGTCGAGAGGCTTCCTCACTGACCCTGGATATAACTTTTAGTTGAATTAAAACGACTTGGACATTTGCAGTTTATTAATTTCTTCTACATTTCCACAGGTATAATTTAAAATCAAATTTTATTAATTTATTACTGTACTAAAATAGTATAACAAAGGTATGCTTAGTTGTTTTATTATTTTATTGCTACCAATCATTCTTGCTTTTTAAAAGTCTGCTGATTCACTGTGAATGACTGATCTTTAAATTTTGTGTTATTAAACAAATATTTTTTGATTTATAGAAACAACAATTCTGTCACAATGGCTTTGGATATAAGCACAGCAGCGTTTCAAAGTTACTGCTACTGGGCCAGTATTTTGGCTTTCAAGTTGATCTTAATGCCTCTGTTCACAGCCACGAACAGATTTCGCAACAAGGTAATTTGTAATTATGAGCAGTACATAGTTTTGACGTACCTGTGGACAAAAAATGTAAATGATGACATTGTTTTAAATTAGGCATTCGCGAATCCTGAAGATTTGGCAGATCCAAAAAAGATGAAGGTCAAAAGAGATGATGAAGCTGTTGAGAGAGTTCGTCGAGCTCATCAAAATGACTTGGAGAACATCCTGCCATTCTTTATTATTGGCTTCCTCTACTGTTTCGTTCATCCGGATGCTGGAACTGCAAATTTGCTGTTCAAAACTTTCACTCTGGCCCGAATTGCTCATACTGCTGTGTATGCATTCTATCCAGTGCCTCAACCATCACGATTCTTGGCCTTTGCCGTGGCATTTGGTGTTCACATTTATATGACAGTTCAAATATTTTTGCACTTCAAGTAAAATCTTCATAAGGAATTTTGCACAATTTCCAGTGAATATTTATAATGATTCTTAGTACTGTAGTTACATAATGTGTGTGATTGTCGAGCTTATGAAAATTTTCTGATTGGTATTTTTATAAAAATTAATTGAACCTACCTGGTATGTTATCTAACGTGGATAGATAATTATATATTTTTCTTTGAAATTCCACTTGAGTAAAAAATGGTTGTGCAGCCTTTATATGTAAATGACTTTATTATTCTTTATAATTCCAATTATTGTGATGTAATTTACATTAAAGTACAATACAAGTTTACTTCATTACTGTTGTAAAAATTGTGTCTTGACCATGTCATGAATGCTCAAAAAATATAATTCTATTTAATAAATTAATAATAACTTATGTATTACTTAATGCACGTGATGTGCTCAATTATTACAAATAAAAAATCACTGATTAAACTTTCCATCGATAATTTTTTTGCAACATAGAAAGTTCCAGAGCGCTCAGGTCGTTGAAATTCAAAATTTGGAAAAAATTAATAAATTCGATTTTGATTCACAAAATATCGTAAATTTTGACTCGGAGTGTGACATTCATCAAAGTGGTAAGTTTTTTTCATATTTTCTTTATTTTAATCATGAAAACTAAGTATTTCTACAAACAACATCACAGGAGATACATTACAATGGTGTGCATCCTTCTCGCAGTGTCTGTATATTGGGCAATTGGGTTTAACGTCGAAAACGTTTTTGGTCTGAGTACGCATTCCTGTTTACTCCATTCATGAATTTACATAATTTACTTTCTTAATAGTGTCCTTCATATTAATAAATACCATAAATACTATACTACATTTTTAATTCATGTGTACAATTGCCAGTAGGATTAGTCATTGCATACTGTCAGATACATTACTCAATTTAATTACCCTTCTATCATATTAATTCCCCATCTAAAAAATATGATGGCATGATTCATCCGGTCAAATTCTAGCACATAACATACCTGCAATCAAATGGAAACAACAAAATGCATGCATACATATTTGACATGTTACTTTGTATTTTTCCTTTCCAAGAACCTTCCATATGACGACGCCTTTTATATTTTTCATGGACAAAAAAAACAGTTTTTTTTGCTTTGTGTTGAAGAGCCAGACAGGATTTTTTCCCTTATAGGCATAAAGTTTGGGGGTACCATAATATTCTTATAGGCCCAGCTTATAGGCGTTATATAGGAGGTAGTGGAATAGTTTCAGTCCAAATTCCCCCCAACTCAACCCCACTGCTTTGGGACACACACAAAGTTGTTTTGTATGAAAGTTTCGCCTGCGTATGTGAGTCTAACGACGACAAAAATTCTTAGGGGAAGGTTTTCGATTGATATTTCTGGTTTAGTCAACGATTTTTCCAAATTTTTCTTCAAATTCATCTTGTCCTACTTGTTGTGCTACCAAGAAAAAATACTTTTTGACCCATTTGTGATTTAAGATGAGTTTTCTGTCCATTTATTCAAAGGTAAATCATCAAGGAATTTGAATCAAAAGTAGGCTGTGTGTATATTTTTTCCCTTTTGTGCTCAACTGGCAACATCCTCCTAATTGTGATTCTCCTTTTTTTGTCTCTTATATAGAACGGAGCTACAACAGATGGTGGGGTATCATGGAAATAAAGTACTAAACAAAGTTAACTAATGAAACTAATCAACTACATTAAAACCAAGACCAAGATAAAACTGGATAAATTCTACAGAAAAATTCGTAAGATGGGTGACATTCGGAGTGTACCCTCGTCATCATCATCTTCTTCACAGACTCCTGGAATCTCAACAACCATCTTCAATGACCACATGAAGAGAGAATTAAATCGTCTTCGAACATTCAAACAATCACCCACCGAACCGAACAGGGCATTGGCTAAAAAAGGATTCTACTTACATGAAAGAATGTCAACAATAGTCGAGTGCTACGCTTGTGGAGCTAGAATGGACTATCCTTTAAAATTTTCAAGCTCAAATATTGAGTCAGAACATTTAAAATTAAACAAGGATTGTCTTTTCCTAAAAGGACAAGCAACGAATGTTCCTTTACCCACCAAATCACCAGAACCCAATAATCATCATCAAAGTGCTAACATTTCTCGTGGACATGACTGTACGGGTACGGGTCTTTTCATGAACAATAATGTTGACCCTACAGTCTCAATGTCAACGGAAAGACGACTTCATGATTCCACTAGTGAGTCTGTGATTAGCAGAATATCTTCAATACAACCTAGGTAATTTCATTATTTATACTTTATTCAACTTTATTATCATATGGGACATTTAAGACAAGATGGAGGGATGATGATTCCATGCATACAAGCCAAGTTTTAATTATTTGCCACGACTTTAATCCATGGACTAAACAACTCTTCTTGTAAAGACTCTCACTCATGTTCTGACTACTTTTCTTACATACATCCTGTTTGTTGTTAAAACTAGGGCCCCTATGCATAAATGTGAAATTTGATTGATGCTGATTTCATATCCGGTTCACATTTTTCCTTAGCTTTTCATTGTGTCTTTTTATTCCATCTTGCTCTTGTGTCATAGTTCATTTAAAAACAATGTAGTCCATGGTTTAAGCCAGTATAATGTATAGGTAGCTTTAATCCTGTGCTTGCATGTTTCTCATGAAAAGAATTACCCTGGTATGAATGATATATATAGAACAGCTATAAATGACTAAAATGCAAACGTTAGGAATTCCTGAGAACCCTATCTCCAATTTTTTCGTCTGGTTTATTTCCCTTTCTTGCTTAAACATCAAATACTTTTGTGGATTTTACCAGTATAAATAATATATATTTAGGGTTCATGTAGTCTTGTAAAAGGGAGTGACGTCACTCAACTAATAAAGAGATATAATTACAATATTTATAAGTATACCGTGCATACTTGTTGTAGCTATATGTACCATTGGTATGTCAAATGATGGGTGCATTTTGTTAAAAAACGAAAAATATTATAATCTCTGAGTCAACAATATTTATTTTCAACAAATAATGGTAGCAATCGGTCTGTCAAAACGGCTTCCTAACGACGGCCTTTATATCTCTTGTTTACTCTGTCTACAGGAATAGATTTTCGCCTTCAAAATATTAATAATACTATGTACATCAAATAATGATTCTTGACTCTGCTGCATGTCTCATGTCTACTTTCTAGTGATTATTACTCAATTATTGATGCAGTAATAGTACCCATTTTTCCTTGTCTTGACAAGTAATTTTCGTATGACGACAATAATTAGCTTTCATATACACATATTAATACGACTCAGTTGTGTTTGTGAACTGGAGCGAGACTTTTCATGAATTTTAATATATAAAGAAAATATATAAAGTAGTGATCCAAAATCTAGTGCTTTTAAAAAATTATACTCTAAAGACTAAAAGCGTTTTAAGGATGTGAGTTGACAGAGTGTAGACTTGATAATATGCATTCGGCATATTATGACAAATTCCTAAATTTCATGTAATTAATTTTTGTTGTATTTTTATAATTACAGGATTGAGCAAGTGAATCCGTACAATAGACCTGCCGTAAACTGTGAATTAATGAAATCTGAATACGAACGGCTAAAAACTTTTATGAGTGTCCCTCCATGGCCGGTTAGTTTTATTCGCCCAGAAGACTGTGCAAGGGCTGGATTTTTCTCCCTCAAGGAAGGAGACAAGGTATGTTTTTTTCTCTTCACATTTTAATAACTATGTAGAATTTACTTGATGTGAAACTTAAAGATGAATAATTGATCTAATAAGAATAAAATTTTGATTTATTTTTCAGGTTCAATGCGCTTTTTGTCGTGGTGTTGCTGGAGAATGGGAACCAGATGACATCCCGCTAGTTGAGCATGAACGACATTTTCCTCGATGTCCATTTATTTGTAATGTTCCCGTTGGAAACATTCCAATGGGTCAAGAAGAAGAAGAGGAAGACGAAGATGAGATGAGAGAGGGAGAACCATTATCCGAAGATGTTTGTGGACCCTTTGAGACATCGAATATGAATCCTAATGGACCTCATGCAGGTGAGTAGATGCACAACATTTAAAATGTTGATTATGAATTACATTTTTGTCTTGAGACATGTGTAATAATAATGACGATTTTGATGTACATGTAGCTCGAATGCACGGAGTCATTCCACTTACCGGAAACTACGATACCGTCGCTTCAAATTTAGCTATTAAAACAGCCCGTGGACCCATGATTTTAGAAATGGTTACCCCCCAGGCAAGACTGAAAAGCTTTACTGATCTGAAGTGGCCAAGTTCTACTGGACAAGACCCCGAGAGAATGGTTGATGCTGGATTTGCTTTTACTGGTTTTGAGGACCATGTCAAATGTTTCTACTGTAATGGTGGACTCAGAAATTGGGAACCCAATGATGATCCATGGGTTGAACATGCCAAATGGTTTCCTCGATGTACTTATATTTTACTTCACAAAGGAGAAGACTTTATTCATGAAGTGAATCAAACTACACCCCCCAAGGAATCTGAATTACCTTCTACTTCTGGTTCAAGTAGCTCCAACTCAAATCATGGTTCCGTCTCATCAAGTACTCAATTTTGTAGTAGTGATGAAGAAGAAATGGAAACTGTAATGGGACGAGGTATGAAAGGAATTTCCATTTTATACATTGAAACATTTGAAACTGTAAATTTTAGGGTTATTATTTATATTAATATGTATTTTTGTTTTGATTCTCAGCTGGCAACAAGGACGTAGCTGGTACCATTGCTAGTAGCAGTGGTGTGTCAAGTACCTCTAGTTGTAGTCCTTGTAGTGACCTGAGCTCTACGAATAGTGCTGGACGTGAGTCAAGTAGTAGTGGGAATAGCAGTGGAGACGATGAGGATAAAGTCACAGCTAGTTCAAAAAATAAAAAATGCTCCCGTTCCAAAGGTAACCTTCTATTTCCTATGATTCCAGACTTTGTCTCTTTAATGGACCATCTTCAATATAAAAACAATGAATCAAGTTGATTTATAAATGTGTCAATGTTTTTTCAAATACAGAAAGGGATTTGGAAGAAGAAGTGAGAAAACTTCGAGAAGCTCATCAGTGCAAAATTTGTATGGACAATGAGGTCTCAGTCGTATTTTTACCATGTGGTCATTTGGTCTCGTGTGTATCGTGTGCCACTGCATTTAAAAATTGTGCACTTTGTCGGGAACCGATCAAAGCTTTTGTTCGAACATACATGTCTTAAAAAACTATATAAAGTATATATATAATGTATAGAAAAATTATAGAGTATTTACTTTTCTCAAATTGCGAACGATGCACGCATATATTAAATGCCGTATATATATATTATAATAAATTAGTGAGATGATTAATTGTGTACTTTACCAGTACAATGACGTAACTTGTGTGCAATAATAACTATTAACTAGGTATTACAAATATCTGCAAAATGAATTTTTAATGGGAATTACTTTTCAATTAGTAATATACTTTTTCATGAATAGAATTATATTTCATGAATTTTTTTTTGTCTTCAATTGATTATTAATTACCATTGCACACTTTAGTTTGTGTAAATTTGAAAGGTTCTTTTTATTGTAATAATTGTATATAAAATTTATTTTCAACCTTTTCTTTTCTATTTTTCATCTCTTGAGCGTTTTAAATATCATTCTTAGTAATGAACTTGTGAGAAATGATGCGTAATAAATTATTTTACCAAAAAGTTTTTCCTACTGTTGATTTAATTTATTTAATTGTACTTGTATGAGTCATCAAGGAAATATTTGCGTGGGTAGGGAACATGTTAATGATAGTAGCAAATAGTCATTTTATTCATAATCTCATGTACATAAATCGCATGTGGTAAACAAAATATTTTTTTATTTTGTTAATTCTTCTTGCCATTTGTCGTACCTTCAATTCCCAAAGCATATGGCCGTTCAGACGCTGTACGAAAATAGTATAATCCTCGTGAACTGAAATGGAATAAAAAACTGGCTTAATATTTTTCCTAACATCATCATTGTTGGAAAATAATTATACGACAATATAATTTACCTGAAAGGTGTGTTAATACCCATCACAATTCCTTCAGAACAGTCACAGCTACCGCCCACAAATTGGTCCCAATTTTCACATTTGCATCCAGGAAAGCCATTATTGTTCATGACAGACTCTTCAAAGTAGTCAGGAGCACGGCCATGACTGCAGGATCCTAATAAATAAACATAGCATTGGTAATTATAATTTTAAAAGAAGCAAACACAAGCGTATAAATTTGTAGTTTATTTTTTAATTTTAATCAAACCAAAATATTCCGGTTGACATCCGGGTTGGGCCGTCCCAGAGTTTGGATAAAAATCAACATGACCTCTGGGTTCCATGAAAGCTATACCATTATTCCATAAATAACCTCCTGCTGTATGAACCACATCAACAAATTGACCTGAAAATCACGCAAAATACATGTTGGCCATATTGGGGTAATAATAGACCATTTGTGGGATATTTAAACAATTAATTTTATGCACCATCAGTAGGATCAATACGATCCACATCATCAACAGCATCAAAGAGAGGAAGTGCCGGATCAAGAGCTAAATCATTCATAAAAATGGATTGGTTATACTGACATTCTTTAAGTGGTCAATTAATACAGAGTACTTGCTCACCAGTGACTCTGGCGACCTTTCCTCCGAGCGCTCCTCCAATGACCCCTGCGACTTGTCTAAAATGAACAAATAGTTTAGACTCTTGTAACAATAAGAAAATTGTGTTTTGACTCACGCTCCCAAACTGAATCCAATGACGTGCATATTTTCATAGGATGCTACATTCTGACGAATAAGAAATGAGACCAATTCAGCTGTCTTTAGTCCAACAAATTTGGACATTGGAGCAGCAATATTGTACCAGGGAGACTCTGAAATGAGAAATTTTAAAGATAGTACCAAATCATGTACATAAACTCTGTCCCTTACCTGCCATGACACTCCAATCGACAAGAATGACATTCATGTCTTCTCCAAGACCCAAATACACTGAAATTACAACAACCATTTTTAAAAAACCCAAATTCAAACTGAATAAGTACTGCGACCATTTTAAAAGTATCTATTTTTACGTTCCGCTAGATTCGCCGGGAATCCATCACTGGAAGAACCTCCAAAACCATGGGTCATGACCTTAAGATGGGCACCATTGATGTAATTTGAGGCCAAAAGAGCGTCAATATCATCAATAAAAAGTTCATCCGGTTTATCAGGATTATTTCTATAATAAAATATGTACATATGTAATCGTAGTGGAAAGAAATAAAAAAATTTATAAAAGAAATGGGAGAATATTTACGTGGTGAACAAGTAGTAGTGAATGTCAGATTCATTCCCTAATCTTTTAGGACCTCCTTCAAGAAATGCAGGAATTAATTGACCTTCATTCTTTGGGTCAGGAAAATATAAAACTTTTGTTGTGGATTTGGACCAAACGATTGTGACACTTACAACGAGGAGTAGAACAACAAAAAAATGATATATTATATTGCCCTCCATTTTGGGCAATATAAAAAAACACTAAAATTATATTTTAATTGAACTAAATGTAGACAACAAAATGTCTTGTTTAAATCTATTATGTGAGATTTAATATGGAGCATGCAGTGAAATCAAAAAAATCCAATAAAAAAATCTCTGTACGTATAGAGTCTATTATATTTTCATTTTTATTTGGCATATGCTTATAATTAATTATAGATATTTTTCAGTTTGATTGATGAATAATAGTTGACAACCCGGTCATTGATAATATTGTACATTAATAGTCAAATTGTGATGATAACTTTATCCCCTAGTCAAGTAGCAACTAAAATTATCTTTAAATATTTTACAAGGATATTTTGTATATTATCGAAAACATTGACAATATTTCACTGGCAATGACAATTTTTGAAACAATCTTTGAGCAGTTTCTATGTACAGTTTCATTAGAATGGAAAAGATGAGAGCTTAAATTTTTAGGTAATTTTTAAATATTTGTACACTAAACGCTTATTTCTTTCCAAATATGGAGGCCAAATTGGTGAGACCAAAATCCGCATTCGACAAGTTTAAGTTAAAAAAATTAACAAGACGGGTAGACAATTCTGTAAAAGGAAAATAAAATTTGGCAAATTAAATCTACTGAATTAACTGAATGTAAATCTCACATTTAGAAAAATTCACGCTTACGACGCTGCAGTTCAATTGGAATCTCTTGTGGAGGGTCAAGATGGTCAGTTTGACTTGATGCTGATTCTGTTGATCCATAAATGTCCACAGTAAAAAATAAGGCGAGAAATGCTGAAACAATGAGACTCAATCCGATCCCTTTGGTCATGATGCCTATTAATCTTTTCAAGAATTAGGAAAGTATTTTTTAATCAAATTCTCTCGTTTTAATCCTGATATAAGATTAAATCAAAATATTTGGTCTACAAATGATTAGAATACAGTTTAACTTTATATATGCAGTAATGTAGTGGTATGTATATTTCGATTATTTCGAATATGATATTTTTAAAAAGTTGATCCTTGAAATTGATTGACTTAAATATGCCAAACAGTCTGAGCATAAAGGAAATTAGTTGATCATAGCCTAATATTGATTTTTCATTTTTTTAAAGTTTCTATATTTCAATTTGAGGGTTGTACATTATTTGTGAACCCTCATCTTGTGTACACAGAGACGGTTGACCTATAAACTGAATTGGACACACTTTGTGGAGAAAACTTTTCTCCGTCTTAAATTTTGATGCCACGAATCAATTGTTTTTTTTGTGAGAAAATTCCGCAGTGAAAGCGGAATGTACTTGAGTGGACTGAATTAAAATATCTTACATTCGTAATTAAATGATGATAGATTAGGTAGATATCACACAATTAGCATGAAATAAAAACGTTTCCTTGAGTGTTTACTCATGTGTGGTTAATATTTCCACTAGAATGACATGTGTGATTTGTTTTTACTCTATTATAGTTACAAAGTATACACATGATTTTAATTGTCAGATTGGAAATGGGAATAACCCACAATTTGCAATTAGAGTCAGATAATGTGTACACATATGACTAGAGGTTATTTTTATTGACATGGCAAGTGTATAAAATCACAAAACAAACAAATTTTCAATGAGATCTCAAACAGTTCACTATTCAAAACCACTATCGCATATCAATAATTCAAAATTATTGGAAGCCATTTTTCAGTGAAATATTATAAACTTTGTCTACATTTTTTGCCAAAATAAATACCGACCAGTGATTGTACTGTAAATACCATGCAGAATTATTATTCTTTCCAGGATGTATTATTATTCCAGGATTTGAGACAAATATTTACTAAGAACTAGAAAATACACTTATAAAAAAAGGGCATGTCATTCTCATTTTAAAATATAATAATTTATTTCAAAATATCAAAAACAATTTCATGCAAATAAGGTACTTTTGTGTTACATAACTTTCACTGGTAAGCTCAGAAAATGAAAGTCAATTTGAAAGAAAGTTGAATCACATGCCAGCAGACACTTTTTAAAATTTATTTTTCCTTTTATGTCTGAGAGAAAGGACTGTTCCCGTTAGTTTGAAGATAGTATCTTCCTCGTTTACTATTTTAAAAAATAATTTTAAAAAAAATCATAATTAAAGCATCATAATGTTGATAGATTAGTACTGATTTGAATATACATTAATAATGCATTTACCTTTGATCAACATCATGATGCATGAGGGTACTGTCGTCACATGGACATTTTCCTTGAATAAACTCTGTCCAGTTTTCACATTTACATGCAAAGAATGCTGTTGGTTTATTTATTGTCTCGGCCATATACGCATAACATCTACTGTGACTGCATGTTCCTGTACAAAAAAATTAAAAGTCACTCACTGTGTACATTAGACCAAATTAAATGTTGTTAAGCATACCAAAGGCGTCCGCTCCACATCCTGGCTGATTTTCACCAGAATTGGGATAAAAGTCAATGTGACCACGTTCTTCTCTGAAGGCTAAACCCCCTTCAAGTAAACTTCCTCCTGCAGTATGTATGACATCGACAAAGGCTGCATCCGTAGGGTCTAATTTCATATAAAAAATAATTTAATTCAACGAATCTCAAAACTTGTGGCCATATTTAAAATGTTTCACTTACCAATTCTGCCACTGTCTTCGGCTTCTCCAAACAAAGGCAATGCAGGGTCAAGTGCTGTTATTCTTCCTAATTTGCCAGCCCCAATGGCACTTCCTAAAAATCCTCCAACGTGTGCTCCCAATGAGTGCCCAGCAAAATGAACCAATTCTAATGAAGTGACTCCCTTTGAAATGAGGTAGTTGACAAGCTTAGCAGTTTTTTCTCCAGCAATTTTTGTGTTTTTGGCAGCTTGGTCATACCAGGGTGCTGCAGCCAATTTTGCCCAATCCAAGAGTACTACATTGTAGTCATATCCTCCCTTAAAATATTCTAAAGACATGAAAAATATTGGTTTCAAATTATCAGCCTGTTAAATTTAACAGTAATTTCATTAATTTTACCAGCTCTCCATGAAGGTCCAGGTCCTCCATTACTTGTCGAAGAGAAACCATGACAAAGGATTTTAAGGGGAGCACCGGAAATGTAGTTGGATTGTTGTAAATTGTAGTCATCATCAATGAGTAGCTCGTACCTATCGGCTTGATTTTTCCTACAATTAAAATAATGATTAGTTTTGTCTTATTGTGGGAAGAAGTTGATGAGAGTTTCTTACAATGTGTAAAGATAAAAATGAACGTCCGCTTCACTAGCCTTCGTCTCAGGACTAATTTGAGCAAAACAAAAAAATTAATAATATTAAGAATAATTAATTAATTAACTTTTATTTAGTATCTCTCTCTCTTCCTTACCTTCCTTCTAAGAAAGCAGGAACATAACCACCATCTTCGGTAGGGTACCAAATAAATTTTGGACTGGCTTTATTAGCCAAGGGAACAATGACTGGACTGGATTGAGCAGTCAAGTAGAAGGCTGACAAAGTCAGAAATAAAATTGTACCTTTATTGACCATTGTAATTTTTTATGAGCCTTAAATTTAACTTGATGGACAAATTGTGACAAACTAATGTCAGTTTGACTTTATATATTAATTCTGAACCAAGACACGCCTTGCATTTTTCATTCAAATTATAAGGTCTTTACTATCAGTTTTGCTATCTTGACTAGAATCCA
This sequence comes from Arrhopalites spinosus, assembly GCA_034700945.1. Lineage (NCBI taxonomy): Eukaryota > Metazoa > Arthropoda > Collembola > Symphypleona > Arrhopalitidae > Arrhopalites > Arrhopalites spinosus. Next base: position 13,050 of record JAQIVZ010000642.1, on the reverse strand, counting down.
AATTGTTGTCATCTATCATTGTTTGTAATTATAAACAATTTTCCAATGACATTTTTCACACAATCCTCAAAGTCAAGTATTTTAATTGGCTTATCTATTGATGATAAAAAACTATTTTTTAGAGATCCGTTTCACAAACTCATAATGATGAGAATAAAATGCCAAATTGATCAAATAATTAAGTATTTGGAGTGGATATTTCAAGTGTCGTGCACTTGAACTTGTTTTTTTGTGCAAGTGTTGGTCAGTGTACAGTACTATGATGCCCGGTCAAAATGACCCATAATTAGAATTCAAAGGTTACTCCCGTGTACATGCAGTAAACAGAACTGTACACGACAAAATATGGAGACATAATATTTACACAATCAAATCCGGCAATTTTATGCAAAGGTCAATGATTAGACATAAAATAATTGTTTAAAAGTTCTTATGAACTGAACGAGTTGAGACAATTAGTTTTCAAAGAATCAGATCAAATTTAATAAGAGAAACATTTTCAGAGAAAGTTATATGTGATAGATTTTGGGAAATGTATTTTCATAGACAGGCCATGGTCAAAAGGTACACCAAAAAATATTCAGTATTTTATGTGGTAGCTGCAGTTGGTGCCGCTGCGGGAGTACCCGTGGAACTTCCGGCTGGGACAGCTGCTGGTTTCGATGTTGCTGGTTGAAGCCATGGAAATAATATCCGGATGAACGTACTCAAGAGACCCTGATTAAAGCGATCTTCAGCAGTAAATTCATCTTCATACTCCTCAGATGGTTCGTCTTGGACTTGCACATCTTCTGGACTGGCACTCTACAACAAAATTTTTGGCAAAGGAATATTATTATAATGTTAGAAAGCCATAAAGTTAATCATGGTTCTTTAAGATAGGACTTACCTCCTCACTGAAACTAGGGGCGGCTGATGCCAAAACAATCAGCGTAGCCAACAATCCCAAAAAGATGACGAATTTCATGTTTGTAGATTTTTAGATAAGGAGCTTTTACTTCAATGATAAGTCACGAGAAGCAAACTGATGTTTTTTCAGTGACAACTTTTTTCCTTATATACTCCTTAAAATTTTAATTAAATGCTAATTTCCCCTCCTTCATGAAAACTGTCAAGAATAGGACAATTAAAAAACCAACTTTTGGCCATATTTTCAGTAAAAAAAATATTGTATAAAATTGCAAAAATTAAATCAATCCATTACATAAACTACATGCTGTAAAATAACCACAATGAGAAAGTTGAGTACTTTCACATATGGATTAATTGAATTTGCAGTCTTCAGTGTATTATGATTAAAATGATTTAATTAGCATAACTATGTTGCACTAATATCAATATCAATGGGTGGAATTTAATCATTTTAACTGCTTTTAACTGCTCATTTAAATACTAAATAAATGTATCAATATGCCCTTTATGGAGAATTCAAGGAATAAATAATATGCCGGGAGAGTTTAGACGCTGCGATGAGACTGCATTTAATTTTTTATCATCATGTATATTAAACCGAGTGAATCCTAATTATGCTCTCTCTGTCATACCTACGAAAGATATCACCAGGTAAGCATCCTACATTTCTCACTTAATGACGCAATACTTTTTCCATTAAAACTTGTCCTGTTATGTACATTTTTATTTAATATTTGACTTATGTTTTGTATTTGTATAAAGTGATTAAATTAAATCATGTACTCCCTTAATTTAGCTGGAATTAACTTTGGAAAAGGAATTTTAACTACTGCAGCAGCAGCAGCCATTATCTCTCTGTCTTCTAAACTATATTTCTCAAACAATCCCGTGGAAGCAAATATGGTAAATTAATACAAAATTTTGACAGACATAATTGCAACTTTCAATTTGTACGTATTAAATGTTCTTGTCATGATGACTAAAATGAAATAATAATATTTTTTAGGCATCAGCCGACAAAGCGTCTGTGTATGAATTTTCATACATTGACATTGATGGAAAGGAACAGTCGATGGCCAGATACAAGTAAATAATATTAAACTATTGTGACCTTGTTGATACATATAGGATGTATAAAATTTTTATATTATGAACTAATTTACATGTCTATGAATTTGAATTGACAGTTATTTACATTGCTAATTTAGAAATACCTACTATCCAAAAAATTAAACAAAATTTATTCTGAATTTCAGGGGTCGTGTGTTGGTTGCAATGAATGTGGCAACGAAATGCGGGTATGAATAAACAAAAAGTTCTTTCTTGAATTGGTAATTATTGTGTCATCACGTCAATATTTTTATTTTCTGTAGATATACTCAAGTAAATTATGAACAATTGTCAGCATTACATGAAAAATACAAGGAGAGAGGTTTCTCTGTTTTGGGTTTCCCATGTGATCAATTCAGTAAGTTTAGTTTTTACATTTAATTAATTAATCCTTCTTCTTTCAAGCCGGTCATAGACTATACAGTTTGAGTATTTATTCCAAGGGTCGCTCAAAGTTGATAGTGGCCAATAATTATGAGACACAAATGAATTGCTTTCATTGTCAGCTAAAGTGTACTTTGATATGTAGTGAATCAGGAGCCAGGGACCGAGGAGGAAATTAAAAATTTTGTCTGCTCTCGATTCAAGGCAACCTTTGATATGGCCAAGAAAGTTAGTTGTCTATTCATAACACGTATTAATATGTGATCCATTGGTATGACATACTTATATGAGAATATTAAAATTTCAGATTAATGTCAACGGTGATGATGCACATCCATTGTGGAAATACATGAAGAACAAGCAAGTAAGTTTGACAAAAATATAATTATCTTGTTATTTGATATTTCTAAAACTTTCATGATTACACATCAATGAAAATATGAATACACATTTCCAACTGAAAATTTTCTTTATTTTATTTTTCAAGGGAGGCACTTTGGGAAATTTCATAAAGTGGAATTTCACTAAATTTCTAATCAACAAACAAGGACAAGTTGTCAAACGTTATGGACCCTCTACAAATCCAAATGTAAGAATTTTTTATTATTATTGCATTGCTTTCATTGCGAGTCATTTACTTGTGAAGAATTCTAAGGAAATGATTTGGTCTTTGATTAATTTTGAAGAAAAAAAGTTCCATTATTAATTATTAACTTTATTTGTAGGACTTTGAGCAGGAGATTGTCAAGCTTCTTAATGAGTGATCACACAATGAAGTCTCTATGTATACGCAGTGTCAATTGAGATATTTGTGTACATTTGCGTCGGATTATAAAACCCTTCAAGACCACCAACAATCATTTTTCTCAATATACTTGAATTTAATACTAGCAAGCCCTATGATGTTAATCTTTGAAACCTTATGGTCCAGATTGACTGATAAAACTAATGCCATTTTCTACTGGTTTGCTAGGCTACAATTTCCAAATACGTATTCTTGTTGTCTACAAAACTTTAGTAGTCCTTTTGTAGAGATTATTGTATGTAATAAAGGCTACAAATCAGCCTTAGTATCGTAGCATTTTCTTCTTGATGGTACAAGTCTTAAATAGACTCGATCAACAAAATCAAGTTGTGATGTATCAAAAGTCTGTCTAATCTATATTCTCTGCATAATAATGAACTTGTACAGCCAAATTATAATTATAATTCAATTAAAAAAGCATGAATTCAATAAACAATAAATAATTCTGTGTAATTTATTCTCTTTTTTTTCATGGTACACGATCACACGTATATAAATATATTGCACTACTTGATTCTCTCGGTTTCACAATGCGACAAAAGCTAGGCGATAATAGTTGTAGAAGAGAGTTTCTTATAAATAAAATAAGTTTACAAAAACACTGAACATTTGTAAAAAAAAATAACATGGTTGTCTTGTGGTTAAACTTTAACCGTTAAAGATAGTTAATAATATTAAATTTTAAATGCATTAAAGTAGTTGCTTCATTTCAAGTTGCTGAAGTAGATCTTGAATACACAAGGACAAGGAATCCATAATATTCTTCGGAGTGAGTCCTCGTTCTTGTGGAAGTCTTATACAAACTGTCCGAGCTGGGTCAATAAATAATGAATTGTAGTATGCATAGTCACACAAAAAGAACCTGTAAAAAGAACCCAAAAATTGATTAATTTTATCCCAGTTTGTACATAACTTTAAAGAAGAGGCGTTAAAAGTTTAGTCTGAACTATTCTTTGTAATGTCACATACCCTCCGATAGTTTCTTTAACTTTTCCGACGACACCGGTATCTGCGACCCTGAGCTGATTTTCTAAGGCTCTAAGGTCAAATTGAGTCTTGACAGTTGGAGCTCCAAAATTAGTGCAGCAGGTTTTTGACGGCAATCTGTAGTTTTTATCATTGAGCACATAGGTATTGGATGAACATTGCTCAAAATGAAGCTCATTGACATTTCCAGACAAATGTTGTCCCAAAATTATGACAATCTATCCAAAAAATGAGTATTATAAACGGATACAATTAATTGAACTAATAAGTTATTAGTTATTAGTAATAACGTCAAATTCAAAGCCTTAGAAATTCCTGCTTTTGATCAGAGGACAGAACACAGGGTTTTTTGTATAGAAAATAGGATAATATTTAGTAAGAAAGGTACAAAATTAACTTACATCTGGTGCATGTTTTTCCCAGCATCTTTTAATCTGCTTGGCAATAAAGTCATAAATATTCCTAAGTTCATAGCAGTAAAATTTGACTGGAATTCTCTCCTTATAGTAGGCCACCCCTTGGTTAGGCATATCCATTATACTCTGCCACACTGGATTCTCCATCTCAGTCTCAGAAAAGGGTTCAAATGAAGTAATTACAATGCTAATTTCTTCGTTTGCATTGTTAGTTTTAGAATGAGATTGTGTAATTTGAAGCTCTGCAAAAAAGAGAAAAATTTTGTTTTATACTAAATATTTAACTAAATATCAATGATTGACAATTGTCAATACAAATTATCAACAAATAACCTTGCGAATTCTCCGGAGCAAGTTCCTTAACCATTTTTTTGCACAAAATTGCCGGTCCAGGGACTATTATTTTTGTTCCCCTTTTACTATTAAATGTGTACGTATTGGAAGTTACTGCTTTGTAATTAGTTACTCAGTCGATTTTATCAGTCAATGTGCACAATTAAAAAAATCCCAAATTACAAGAAAAATCTGAAGAGCACCAGGGACGTACTCTCCATATGAAGTCTCCGCGTTGACTAATCGTTCCATTGCCGCTCAACAATTCTTTCCTTAATGTTCTATCCCAACACACAAGCACCTTGCATTCTTGGGGTTTTCAACTCTATATGATACAGGGTGATCCAGAATTAAAAGTGGAGCAGCTTAGCTCTGTCCCTGGACTATTTTTTGAATAAAGACTTTAAAAAACTTTTGATCACCTATGTTGACAACAATACATCTTTGGTCGCTAACCATCCCAAGGGCACCAGAAAAGTTCAATAATTTACATGAACATTAGGAATTAAAGTCTACCTTTGAATTTCTAAGATTCAACTCTTTTTAGACACCCTGCAAAAAAGAGGAGGGGAGGGGGCAGACCAAGACATTTGCTATGAGGCTTGTTGCTAACTGCTCAACTTTTACTCGAACGTAATATGGTGGATGTTAAACATGAGAATAAAATGAGAGTGACTCATAATTTCGTTTTTCTTTTTAAAATCACAGTCGATATATTATTATCAATCCAGAATCGGGTACATTTGTTGTTTTCCTACAAACAATCTGAATTAATGTAGTCACAGCGTAATTAGATTTTTTTTAAAAGTCTACCTACTTTAGTGAATCGTACAAATACCCACACACAACAACAAAATCAGTATTAGTAGTTATGATTATTGAATTAAATTATAGTAAATGTAAATTGTATATTAATAATGAATATTTTATAATGTAAGTAGTAAGTATTCAATATATTATCATTTTTATAGTACAAGAGATGCAAAAACAATTTTCTCAGTTATCTGTACAATGCTATATTTATATTTATACTAATTATTGGTATTTATCATTATTTTGCTTGTGTATTTTTACAGTACTTACTTAATAATAATCATTATTAAGATTTTATTCATGTATTTTTTGGTTATTTTGCATTTGCAGAAACTCGATACTCATTAAAGCTCACTCTAAACCAAATATACAGCTACTATGATGAATAAAGTAATCACCTAATTAAGTATTGTTAACTATAAGATAGTTCATTTATATTGTAATAGTAATACGTTTCAAAATGATTATATAGGTAAATGTACAAATTCACACACATGATGGTACATTAAAACCAAAATATGTTGATGATTTCAAAAAAAAAATCACAACAAAATCATGGATGACGACTAAATCAGAACTCAACTTTGTTTTTGTGTATTATCTGGTTCGTGGATTAGCAGCTAATAAATAATCAATATTAGTTATAACATGTTGTTTTAGGATATTTTTTTTCAAAAACAATTTCTGTTTGACACTCTTATTCAACTCGCTTACAAAAATCTAAATGTACCCAATATACACATACAGATGTAAAAAAAGATGTCAAAATTGCATGAGCAAAAATTGTTCTATATGTACACTCTTGCCCTCACAATTTTACATCTCTCTACTTTTCTTTCTTAATTTTTACAAAATTGCACTCGTTTTCTCTCTAAACACCAACACCCATATTAAGAAACAACAACCATTTAATTATCTTTTCTCTTGAATTTACAATATAATATGAATAAAACATTTATTCGTATCATAATAACATTTATTATAATGAATATTGGCGTTGGCATTTTTTTTGCTATGCCTCGCTATTTTATGTGTATTTAGTTCGTATAAATTTTTTTTACTCCTATTTCTCATCAGCTCCCCATCATTCATAATAACATGGTTTTACAATTTAAAATTGTAATAGTTTATTATAGAATCCCTACAACAATGTGTAGAATTTTTGTACACGCAGACACAATAATAATATATTAATATTTAATTAATTAATTATAATAATAGTAGTATAATAATGATGAATCAATGATAATCAACAAAAAAAAATAATGATAAAGAAAAACTTATTAATGATTCGTACCTTGTACAGGTTTAGTCTTCAAGTCAATGTAATCACTACACTACGCTCAACATGTCAACGGGGTGCTCCGTTGACAATATAGTTGATAATATCCCATGTAATAAAAAAAACGGAAGTCGTCAACATACACTTCTTATACACAACTATTACTATTTAATAATTCGATATCCCTACATGACGACCTCCTCTACCCTACGATAATATACTATATACGTATTATCATCCTCGTTTTTACATATCTCTATGTAGATTTATTATTTTCTTTATTTTAAAGAAAATTTCTTTTATATTATGATTTGAAAGCTGTTGAAAAACGCATATAAAATGCCAAACATGACAACTTTTTTCTGTGTACAAATTTAATGTTTCGTACACGCATTGTTTGTTACTCATGTCAAAATCTCTGATTTAACAACTTGTATATAATATATTAAATGCACCTAATTTATCATTCAAAATTGTTTGAGTAATAATTCATCTTAAGAATAATCCTATAAAAGTAGTATCGTAATACTAGTGTACGCTACAACTTCAAATTGTAAACTGTTGTATGTATACATACAACCATTATGATCCTATGGCTGGTGAGAAATGGAGAAATCGAATTTTTCTACAAAAAACCGACCTTAATAGTAACTATAGTACATTTAGATAATAATAATTCAATTATTATAATTGTATTTAAATATATTATTATACTTGTCGTAGATACACTAAAGATAGAAAAATTATTGTTGCCTATTTGTTATATATTATTCTGTCGTCTCAAGCTGTAGCTATTATTTTTTGGGCGATAATTCAGACTCATCCGATGGGCTCAACGTCAAGGTTCATGTGCTCCATTTTGAACATTCACTTGTCTATCGTGAAGTTCAGCTGGTCTTCGACGAGCCGGTGACTCCAAAATATTTTTTTCTTGAAGCTGTCAAATTGAACATTATATTATAGTCAACTTGTTGTGCAAGTGAGAGATTCTTTTTTAGAATTAAATATTATTTCAAGTTAAAAACTAAAGAAATATAATCATGGAGGAAAGTTGGTCGAAACTATAGAAATTCCTCTCTCCAAAAAACAACAACATACTGAGAGGGTGATTTGCTAAGCTTTATATAAAAGTTTCCTCGAAGGCTCATATAAGTCTTCAAACGAATCTTTAGTATCCAACCCTTACTTTTAAATGTGTTTGTAATAGAAATATTTGTCCATACCTGTCGTAAAAACTCCGTAATACAGATTTTTATAGCCTTTGCCATTTGCTTGGCGACCCAAGGTTTTCCTAATGGTGGTACATGAATGAATGCTGTGCGGTCACTGTCAATGCTAAGACTCTTGTAAAAAGTGAAATCACAGAGGTACCTACAAACAAGAAAATCAAATTCAGGTCATCAAAACATCTCCCAATGTTATACTTTAGAACAAATTGTTAAAATCATGATAAACATAAGATTTACCTCCCAGGATCGTAAGAATATTCAGCAACAACGCCTTGCATATCAGCTGTAGTGTTTAATGTGGTTGTAACAAGTTTCATGTCAAAGCCAGATTCGATAAGGTCACAGCCACCTCCAATGCAAACGCTGCCATGAGGAATACATTCCGTTATATCTGGAGAACAGTAGCCTGTGAAGAAAGTATAATGATTGTTTTAGAACCAAAGTTAAAGAAATGTCTCTTTGTATATTGTAGTAACATGAAGTATAAAATCACCTGAATTATGGGCAAATTGTTCCAGTGTGATAGCTGTAGCAATTCCTGATACTCCCACGTGAACAACCAACTACGATAAATAATACATGCAGTTAAACCATTTGAAAATATTCAATACAATGCTCATAGTACATATTGTAGACTGTGAGACAAACACAAACTGATAAGTAAAATATTTCATGAAAAAAATTACATGAGGCTGGTGTTTCTGCCAAAGCTGCTCCATTTGGTCTGAAACATATTGATAAATTACAGGAATTTGGTGAGTAATCAGCTTGATTTTAGTTCCTGGTTTAAAATTCTGTGGAGGTCTGATGTCTTCATCCATGAGTAAACGAACTGAAAGAGAATGCAAGATAATACATTGCATATACTTGGAACAATTGGCACACAATATTTTAGTGAATGTATAATCTAGTAGAGTCAGCTTACCAGTCTCCCAGCTGGCGTTTACTAAATGTTCTGGAAAAGAGAGGTGAGAGGTTATAATTATTTGTTTATATTAAGAGCATTTAGAGTGTACGGAAGAGAAATTTTATCGGTTTTTATGAATATGACATTTCCCATGATCTCTTACCTCGAAAAGGTCCAAAACCCGTCACCAAAACATTAACCACTGGAGCATCGGAACTCACTACTCTCCGATTCTCATACTTGACCGGTTCTGTAATACATACATACAACACATTCAATAATATATTTCAATGAATACTTGCAAAATATGTAAGATGATTAAAGTATCAGAGTATTACTAATTGAAATGGAAATACTAAATTACCTTGTGACACATCTTTAACTTCTGTCCTCATGATGTCCCTGTTTAGTATTTGTTTTCTTGGACAAAACTTAGGCAAAATATTTGGCCCCTTAGTTTTAACAACAAAGATGGGTTGGGCAACAGAATCAAGAATAGGCAAAAGTTCAATAGGACCAGCAGTGGTGAGCAAGGCGACGGGCAACTTCTAAATAAAATCCATCAAAAATTCAATTCATTAATAATTACAGCAATATCAATTTTTCTACATCAACACCTCCCACAAATCATGTAAAGTATAGTTTGATCAAACATGAATCGAAACAAAAAGAACCAACATTTTGCTGGCACAAAACACCAATTTGATGATTGAAGTATCAATATATTGTATAAAAGTATTTAAAAAGGTCACCAAGAAATCAACATAATTCAATATTCCACAAATAGGTCAAACATATAAATCATTATACTAGACAATATTCTCTTCCTAAACAAAACATACTTTTACATGAAAAAAACTTGAAAAGTAAATTTACAACAAAAAGAGATGAAAACCAAGTCACATTCAAAGTTTCACAAGGTCAATTACACTCTTTTGTTGAGTGACAAAAAAAAGTTGTACAGATTGTTGAGCAAAAACTGTCAAAGTTTAATGACAACAAGGAAATGGATGTAGATAGCCATGATGGTTTTTCTTATACTTTTTATTTCTCTTTATTTGTACAACAAATTTAATGCCCATCCACACACCTTTTCAAACTCTTTCTCTTTTATATTTTTATTCCATTAAAGTTGTTATTGATTTTACCTACCTTATTGCATACGGGTCGTATATGAGGACGTCAACTCGACAAACGCAGAATCTGTTTCATTGAATGTGGCGAAGAATGTCTTATATACACTATCTATATTACAATACTATTTCCAACATTTAAAAGATTTATATGTATAAAATCACTCCAGCTGATTTTTGTTATTTAAAATTTTCTACACTTTCTATCTATACTTTTACATTGAGACTTTCCAAATGGCTTTAATTTTTTGATCTTGTTCCAAATTCACTCCACAATAATAGTAAAAAAAAAATCTAAGAGGAATATCGTGAAAACCTCCCTTAGGAAAAAAAAATGTTTTTTTTATGTTATTTACGGAAATTTTTTGAGACTGAAATTTATATCAAAATGTAGAAATTATCTCAAGTCCCAGAGCTCACTCACACCCACCCAAAACTTCTCATGGATTTTCCGATGATTTTGAGGATGAAAAATGTAAAAAAAATTGGTTCAAAGAGAGAGAGAGAGAGTGGAACTGGAAGATACAACAAGGACGAGCCAGGGTGATGACCGAATGTATATAATATATATATACATCAGCTGGGGTATATTCTATACTCGCTACAGTCATGTACACACGCATTCAAATTCAGCTCATTACGAGCCAAAATCGGCTCTATGTTCTACAATTGACTAAATCGACATTTCGACGTTTTCTTCTTTGAAAAATCAAGGGTGCTTCAGAAACAATCAGATATCGTTTCACGAACACTTTACACATCAAGCACTTGTTCTTCCACACAAACGTCAAGGGATAAGAAAATTTATCGTCAGATTTTTCAACCATAAATAAATGAGCCCTTGGTAAACTGAATCAAACTGGTATACTAATGAGATCCTTGACATGACAGATTAAGGAAGAGTAATAGGTCTTATTGCCCCATGAAGAGTCAACAATGGCTCTAAGCCGAGAATGACCCATAAGAACCGGATGTAAACCACTGAGCCTGACTGGAATGTAAGCTACAGCTGGTGAGCCCAGAAAAACAACAAACAGCGTTATACATATAAACCTTCTCCTACCTATACACCTAAAATGTCCATATGTATGTATTCCGCCATTTTCATCTATCTTTGTTCAAGCCTTAGCAACAAAAATTCTCTCTACCGTGTATACCACAAGTCGAACAGATGATGGACAGCAGAAATTAAAGTAGTCTTAATTCCCAACACAATTTACTCTAAAACACTTGAATTATTCATTTCTTTTACCCTCATATACACTGCCCCACATTTTGAACTGTTTTTTTTTGTATATAAATCCAATATGATATGATCAATGACAAGGATTGCCTGCACTCTGTCCAGCACTAACTATTAGTAACTATTGTAAAGTGTATTTAATTTTATTGATAATGTAATGGCAATTAGGGAAGGCCTATAAGGAATTGATGAGTCTCAATTTTATCATATTTGAACTTCAAATTATTTGACGTTATTTAATTTTATCCAGTGTACACATTCTTTCCTCGTATTATTCATATTACACCAATTAACTCCTTATTTTCCCCTAATGATCGCATAACTTTTCATTCATTAGTTTTACATTACGTTAATTGGTTTTATGACCACAGGAATCACCGAAGAGATAAATACCTTTACAACATCTTATGATTACATTTTTACTCCCCACATGCTGACGTCTACAATGGTAATTAACTTTCCTAATGAGTGACAATTTTACGGGGAATTTGTTTTGACTTTAGATTTGGTCAGTCTTAAGAGCGCATCTTGAGCGTCTTCTTACGTAATAAAAAGATTATCTTATGAAAATACGTCTGTAAAGTGTTGTCTTTATATTTAGTTACAACTTTATGTGACAAGTTTTTTTGGGATAAAGTGAGCAGTTAAAATATTTCTACAGCTTTTATCATACAAAATTCCAGTCACAACATTCCAGAATATAAGTCAAAATAGTTTTATGTGTATTTACGACTCTAAACAACTGAAAAAGGTATGTAGGAATAAAATAGAACTATTTAAAAAATTAAGAATTCCACAGATTATCTATAACTACCATTTAACTAGTCTTCATATTTCTTAGTAATCAAATATTAAAAGCTGTACTATTCTGTACTGTATGAAGGCAACAGAGTTGTTACTGAAATATTTTCCATGAATGGTCGTAAGTACGTCAATTTTCTTAATGAAATTTTACCTCTTGTTGCTTCCAAAATAATTAGTTTGCCAAGGCTATAACCTTGTCAAGTGAACTTTAAATTTAATTTAAATAGTTAATACCTCTACACTGGACATGTTCATTGAGACTGTAAAATTCCTTGAAATTAAATTTACAAATTCATCCAAGTTTTGTTTTGCTCTGGAATTTAAAAATACATTTTTCTAATTAATATTCATTAAATATTATCTTTCTTTTCTTATTCAACAATTTTGTTATTGTAATTTAAACACTCAAATCTACAGTAATTCAACAAAATGTCACAATTTTTCTGCCTAGTACTGTAAAGTATTATTATTATAAAATGTGGGCAAATTAAAACTAGACGGAAACTTTCCGAACGGGAACATTGGGGAAATGTTTTTGTTTCCATTCCTCTTCCCCAGTGTTCTTTCCTGACAAGTTCTTTACTGTCCCTTCTCTTTTTTATTATAGAATATAAACCTTTAAGCCTTCGTTGCTACACACTATCGCGCCCATGTCTATATGCCCCACGAAGGACGCAAATTTAATTTTTTAT
>JAQIVZ010000641.1:0-55645 GCA_034700945.1 Arrhopalites spinosus | reverse complement strand
GCAATGGCGTGTTTTTTGGTTTCAGAAATTATTTTTTTTGAAACCCTTAAAATTGTTTTCAAAACTTCAAATTTTTTCTGTAGACCTCTAACAAGTTCCAGTACAACATACTAAAATATCTTGGTGATCGGTTTACAATGAACGGAGATAAAAAATCATAATCATTACTTTTTGATCTCCCCTCGTACATAGGTAATTTTTTTCATAGGTATATGAAGATGATAATAAGTGTACTTTATTAAAAATATATTTAAGAAATATTCAAGTTTTCCTTGCCGGTCATTTTCTATTGTTACCAACTGTCATGGTTTGAGAGTTTGAAGGAGCAGATGAAAATACAACAATGCTCAATAGTCAATTTGCTATTATTCTATTCCTACGTGATATAATATTTATGTACTTTTGTTGTTCGGATGGAAGATATACCCCTTTGTGGTGTATTGTGATAATATAGTATCATTGTTATGGCCGTTGTAAATGAACAACGAAATACGAATTTTTCCATTTATGATCCTCAATTCTGTTTCAGCATCCTCTCTACCTACTTCTACTACTTATAACAAGAGAGTTTTTTTTGTATTGCTTAAAGGAAGAGAATCGGTAATTTCAGTTGTTGTTGCTCTACTGTTGTATGGGTTGTAAGAGTAAAATTAATGTGGGGATTTCTTTGGTGTGTAATTATTCATAGAGAAGAAGTGTAAGTTGAACCTGTAACATTGACAATAAAAATATTATCTCCTAAACCAGGTAGTTTCAGGTGCAGCGGAGCATAGAGGAAAATTATCACGTATTACATCAAATGTAGAGTTACTGAAGAGTCTTGAGTGGAGACGAAAGAAACAAAAAAGAATTTACATTTGAAATAGTGAATAGCATAAATTTGTCGGCAAAGGGTTTTATCATCTTTGAGTGGGAGAGCTGTGTTGGTCTTCTTCTCCTTTTTATTTGGTACTGTGTGCATATATTGCACGTGAATAAATTGTTTACATTTTTTTCTGTTTCATTTGCACATTGATGCATAATTTTGAGAGTATTTGTCTACTACATCATCCATATTTTGTGGTTATACCATTTTTGAGTAACGATAGCTCAAACTCTGTCTCTCTCTCTCTCTCTCTTGGGTGTATTCCTTTATATGTAACTTTGTTGTTTTTTGACAATTCAAATAATATTCCCTTGTTTACACCGTCGTACAAGATTTTGACAGTTTATTGAAACTCAGAGCAGGTTGATTTTGAAATTACAATCTTGTACTAAATATTCGTATTGTTAAATTTTAATGGAAATGTGCCCATGTGTAATTTGTATGTACGTGAGATTGTCAGGCTTTGGTTTTGAAGTTTTGTGTACTAGTATTTAGTTTGTCAGTGAATGACAATAAACAGAGAGAGAGAGAGAGAGAGAGAGAGAGAGAGAGAGAGAGAGACATGTGAAAAGATATGGAAGTTGTATTGGCATTTTGGCAGGGAACATGAAGCTTAAAGAAGAAATCAATTCTTCAACTTTACTCCTTATGTATACAATATTATATATGATTGAATTACATGATCTCAAATACATTATTTGTACACACTACACAGGTTAAGTCTACTGTCTAAAACTCAATTGCTCACTTTCAAGTCCATGTAGGCGTCGTTGTCAATATATTTTGTGTCTGCTTTTTTCTTTTCTCTCTTTCTCTATCTATCTGTCGTTCTTTTGACAATCAACAGCCTGTCTGCATACGGCAGACTATAAAACATAAAATATTTTCCATTGTTAATAGTACTCATTTTTCTGTACTTTTTTCTATTTAATATTTTGAGTTAATGTACATATTGTGTATGAAATTCATACTGACCAGTATATAATACACTTATTATATAATCTATTATATGGCTTTGGTTTTTTATAATATTATATATTCACACTGTCTTGGAGAGAGAAAAAAATATGTGTCTCTGGAATTGTATTAGATAACTTATTGGGTTACATCATTATAATATTTGCAATCTCTCCGCCCCCTCTTAACTTAAGTCTTGTGGACCAGATTAGTCTAAGAGTCTCGTCTCGGGACTGTCTAAAGATTTTTGATGTACAAGCGTTGTAATATGGATATCCATGGTGTAGGTTGTGAATGTATCATATAGTAGTAATATTTATTGGTTGAGTCTCCAAGTTTTGTGTCCTGCTCTGGTTGGTGGTTTTTTGATGGTCCTCAAAGTTGCTTTGGTTTGACGATATATCATAGAAATAACTAGAATATCATGATTTTATTCAGATTCTGAACCAAATAGAAAGGATGAGTACTGGTGAAACAAGAGAGAGAGAGAGACAAGAAGGACATAAACTATTAGGAAATTATTTGTATGTCAACTTGACTACCGTTCTTGTTTTTTTTTCTCTCTCTCTCTGTCTTTTCTACTTTGGTCGTAAATCGAATTACATGGAAAATTTGGAAGATGACCATTGCCTATTTTGTTGTTGGCGTTAGTGTAATATAGAAGTATTTTTTTTATGTTGGTAATTTCAAGTCATGACTTTAAAATCCATGACTGCTTCTTGTTCTTTACAAATTTACCATCACAATAAACTATAAAATGTCTTTCAGACAGAATGTATATTTTATTATTGTAAATTTTAATTGAGTACCTCGACTACCAGACAGCTTTTGTTTTTTTTGTCAACGTTTTAGAGAGAGAGTGAGTTTTTGTGAATTTGTGTGTGGGCAACTGTATATACGCATAATATTAAAACCTGTGACAAATTCCACTACAACAATAATTGATTATTGAACGTTGGTGGTTATTGAATTACATGTCAAGTGAAGTGTGTACATGTATTTGATATAATCGAGTATTATATTAACTTGAACGGATAGCCATTGCTTCATTCGGTTACTCCAACAGAAGAGTTTTTTGGTCGTCAGTAATTCTTGTCGTAATTGGACACGACACCTGCGTGCTCTCTCTCTCTTTGTCTCTGAACCCCCCTCTTAAACACATGCTGTCAAGAGAGAGAGAGCAAGTGTTAAAGAGGGTTATTATTTATTTATGTTACAGTCTTATCATGGAATTATTTTGTCGTTTTGCGTTTCAAGGTATTACGGAATATTTATCCTGTGTATTAAATATACCTACTAGGCTTTTATTTTTTTTTCTATTTTTTATAATGGCAAATTTTATAGTTGAAGTAATTTTTTTTAAGATCACCTCCTTGGTCGTTTTTCATTTCATCCTTGTTGTGTCTAGAGCATCTCCTTTAGAGATGTTTTATCAGACTTTAAAATTATTTTTATGATTAAACTCTCTCTCTCTCTCTATGAGTTACTATTTCCTGTCTGGATTAAATTATAGAAAATAAATTTTAAGCTTGTAGGCTTTTGGTTTCTGCAAAAAATTAATTTCAGTCTTGTTGTTGGACAAAAGTTAATACATGCAAAATCTTTGGTGTATTGGATAGAGTTAAAAATATTCTTGTTTTTTTATTGTTTAGTCTAAATTTGATACTTTTCTCTCTTGATTCTGATTTCTAAATGTGAAAAGTGTAGAGTGTCATATGTGTTGACATACAAATATTACTGGTAATAATTCATTATTAATTTTTTTTTGTCTGTCATTATTAGTGGGCGTCATATAGTGATTATTTGGTCGTCTGTTTGTTGTGTGATAGTTAATATTTTTGTACGGTTTGTATAAGTTTTGGTGATGAAGTGTATGTAAAGACTTTTTTTTGTGTCACATGTATCTGTAAATAAAAACTTATGGTTAACAACTGCGTGACTTGAAAAAAAGATGTAGTGCAGTGGGGGTACTTATTGGAAATTGGAAGCACAAGAATGAAGGAAACTAATTATATTTTAGAGCAAGTCTGGTAAAAGTTAAAGATTTCCGTTCACTAGAGTTTGGAATTCGGAAACGCTCCATGAATTATAGATTTTGTACAGTCTCAAAAACAAGACCCTTTTAAGGGCTACAAGTGCAGGTCCACGAGATTCTTCTCCGACGGTTGCACTCAGGATGCGTTTCTAAAAGGGAAGGGAGCTGCACCCAATTCTTAGAGACCTTCTTTTTCTTATAAGAAACATTTTTTTGAGAGCAAATCAAATATTGTAAACATTTTAAAGGAACCAACATGCATTATGTACGCCTTTGTCTTTTTTTTGAAATTTGAAGTCAACTCTTGGACAATTTAGTGAGTAAATAATAGTTAAAGTTTTAATAATTTATGTAGTTGTTTATTTTAAATTTATCCTACTGTAAGGATACATATAAAGTTGACCCATTGTCTAGAACAATGTCTGAGGAAAACTTGTCAAGATTTAGGTTTGAATTGAAGCTATATGTACAGATATGATGTAGGGTTAAGTTTATTGTTCCACATTTTTGATACTTTAATACTGAATACAATGTAGCTACTAGGTATATAAGTTATGTATATGATTGAGACTGTATTGGTTTGAAAGAATGAAGGGGTCATGACTGAGACAGGGAGGGTTGGTAAAATGTTTAATATATTGACAGTAAAGAGTGTGCTAATAATTTAAAATTATATATCCATTGCTTTAGGACTGTAATAATTTTGGATGTGCGTGTCTATCGATTTACTTGGGAACAATTGTGAATTGTATTTACAGCACGCCGATGAAACGGTTAGCTGTAAATAAAGGCAAACTGACGTTCATGTATTCGTGATGTCACTGGTATATGATCAAGTTTGGTATTCATTCCATTAAATACGATACTATAATATTTATTAAAGTAAACATCAAGAGGATAGTTTAATATCGAGAGAGATTGAGTTGCAAAAAGAAAGTAGGAAGACAAAATCATATTTCGAAAATCATTGATTTATTTTTTTGTCAGAATGAATGCTTCTTTATAAATTACAGTATATTTTTTTAATATTGTCTTGTCATAATTCTGTATTATCTAATAAATTTGTTTTTTTTTTTGTTTTTTTATAGCGGATATTGGTAAATATTTTACACTGAGTCCCCAAAGTATTGTGGCACCACCCGGAGATCGAGTTACTTTTCAATGTGAGACAAATGTTCCTCCAGAATTCCCGGTTCGATGGAAACTAAATGGAAGATTTTTACATCCAGCGAATGAGTCGGATATTCGTATTAGTGGAAGTTTTCTTGTGGTGAAAGTGAGCAAGAATCGTGAACGATACATTGAACAAATTGGTGATTATCAATGTGTAGTAGAGTTTGGAGCAGAAGCGTTGACCTCTCTCCCGGCTCAACTGACCATTGCTCATATGGATGCTTTCAAGTCACATGAGAATAAAACACTCGTCGTAGTTGAAGGAAATACTGTGGCTATTAAATGTGATGCTCCGTACAGTAATCCAACTGCTGTGGTTCAATTTTATAAGGATGGACGGGCTTTAGAGACGGAAGTAGGAAATTTATTATTGATGGACTCTGGTGTTCTTCACATTCATAATGTTTCAACTATTGATAGTGGCAATTATTGGTGCTCCGCCACGAACCATATCACGTCAGATACTTACTTTTCAACTTGGTCAACTAAACTTATTGTACAAGGTAATAATTTAATAATATTCTCTCTTTTTAAATGAGACAAATTAATTTTAAAGAAAACATTCAAGTAATATTTTTTCTGGAGCGTTGTCTAATATAAATTTATTTTATTTGTCTTGTAGGAAGAAAAACGAGCCCGAAATCCGCACCCGAATTTCTAGTGAAACCAAAATCTTATGTTGTGGTCCCTAAGGATGGGAATGCAACATTGGAGTGTGTGGCTGTTGGGAATCCTCCTCCATTGACAAGTTTTCGCAAATTACGTGCCCCAACAATGACAAATTATCAATCTAGCAGAGGGAATCTTCATTTAATTAATGCCGGCTTAAATCAAGAGGGTGAATATATCTGTGAGGCTTATAATGGGGTGGGTGATACGCTAACAACCATTTTGACTGGTAAGCAATTTACAAATATAATGAATATACACAGACTGTGGGCCTCATGCTCATATGTTACCTTCGTATTGTATAATAATATATATTTCAATAATATTAAATTTATTCTATAATATTTTTCTTTTTTTGATTATACAGTCGTGCTGAATAGTATGCCTAATATTACAAAGGAGCCGCAAAGTCTGGTAGTAGAGGAGGGTGGTGAAGCAACGATGGATTGTGCTACAGAGGGATTACCAAAACCTCGTGTTTACTGGATTTTTAACGGTGATAATCAGAAATACAATCTATATTATTTCTCCCTTTTTGTACTCTTTTCATGTGTGAAGTTTTATTTGACTCAAAATTTTGTTTATTTATTTATTTTCAGGCCATAATGTTCATAATGATGGTAACATTCAAATAACTGATTGGGGACTCAAGATAGCCAGAGTAGAAAAAAGACATGCCGGACTATTTCAATGTTTTGCAACCAACCCAGTGGGTACACTTAGTAATCCTGCTGAATTGAAAGTTTTACCAAAACAAATTACTGCCATGGCCAATGATAGTACAGATATAGACGACTCAATAAGTAGTGCAACCCCAGCAGTCACTAGACATCATCATGGAGAAGGTCATCATCACAAAAATAATGATAAATTTCATCGAAAGAAACACAAGAGGAGGAAGCACAAGGGACAGGATATGATTCCACCTTCAAAACCATCAATGAATCGAATATCAGACGAGTCGGTGATGGTCCGATGGTCTGTTCCACCAAGTAAGTCACATTTTTCTTCTGTTTTAAAAATTAAACGAAATATGTTTCATGACAAAAGTCACTCATTACATTCTTTTATCGAAATTTACAGATAGTGGATATCCCATTCAATTCTTTAAGATTCAGTACAAAGAAGTCAACAAAAGAAATTCTCGGTGGATGACAATTGATGACGATATTCCACCACATATTCATAGTTACGAAGTTCGTGATCTTAGTGTTGACCATGCCTACAGGTAAAAAAATTTGTACTATGAGAATGTTGATTGATATCAATGATATCATTAATTCTAATGAGAATTGCTTAATTTAATAAATGATGTATTTAAAAATATTTTTTCCAGATTTCGAATTGCAGCAGTGTACTCCAATAACGATAATAAAGTTGGACCAAATTCAGACAAGTTGACACTGCAAAAGGACTCATCGATGAGACGTCCTTCAAATGTACCTGTGGTCACGGCAGCTCCTCATAACTCTACATCAATTAAATTACAGTGGAGACATATGAGAGGTGACAGTGGTGGGGTCGATGGTTATTTTATTTACTATCGTGAAGCCACTACTGCAAGTAAGAGATGGTCAAAAATATTTTGTGTAAATTATGAGCATACTTGAATTGTAATTTGTAACTAACTTACTATATAATTTACTATTTTATTGTTAACAGGTGACTATTCCAAGGTGACAGTCTTAGGATCTGATGCCGAGTCTCATTATATTTCGCATTTGAAACCAGGAACTGCTTATGATATCAAGATTCAAGCTTTTAATCGTGCAGGAGCTTCAAATTTTAGTTCAATCATAGCAGCTAAAACACTGGGAGTGGCAACGACTGAAAAGCCCGATGAAGATGAATTTCGTAAAAAGAAGACTGAGTTGATAATCCCTGATGACGAAATCCCTCCCACAAATGACAAATTGTATCTCCTTCTTGGGTCTCTTTTTGCCGGATTCTGGATCTTTCTCTGCATCGCTTGTGCTCTCTGCTATAAATGTAAGCAGAAGAGAGCGGATGAAGAGGCAAAGTATTCTTGTGAAATTCCAGCTGATATTGAAACAAAAACCATTCCAAACGGTCATGCCCTCAATGGTTACCTTCCAACCATCACATCTCATTTGGATGAAAAAGAAACTTCTTTTGTGGAGCGACACCACAATAATAATTCTATAAGGTATTTAGAGGTTTACATTATTTCTCGTTTTATCTTCTAATATGTGTGATTGATTCTTTAATCATGTTTTTTTTTAATATTTTTAGAGAGGTGGAAAGTTCTTTAAACCGTCCAATTTCCCCATCACAATTAAATTCACAGTCTCATCCCCCCACTTGTGAAGATTTATCCTCATTCAAGTCAGTCGTCTCATTGTCTTTAGAAGATAGGAAATCTAGTGGGAATCATTGTCTAGAAATGAAGACAACTGGAAGTACATTATCAAGAAAAGAGTCAGACAATTCCAACTCTAGAAATAATAGTCTACAAAGAAAAAAGCATCACTCTTTATCACAAAATAATAGTGGTAGTCCACGAAGGGGTCCCTACATCTCTTGTAGTAGTGAAGACTTGGATTGTGACCCTAGTGATGTGAAAAATACAAAAATTTTCCCCAAAGAACACTATAAAGTGAGTAGAAAACATAATCGAAAGAGAAATCATATCGTGGATGGATAATACTTTAATTAAATTATATAAGAAAATATAGAAGTGTTTTTATACTAAATCGACTGTAATAGACAACGGATCACAAATTTTTTTAAAGAAAAGAAAAGAAAAAAAGAAGAATCACAAAGGTATTATTTACTATACAAAAATTAATTGTATAGTGCTGTTATGTGTTATAAGTTTAACGTCATTTTTGTTATTTATTCTTGATACATCATGAATCATGAATTTCCTTCCCCAACGACATTATTATTATAATTGTTTGTTTGTCAGCATTTATATTATGCATTTTTTACGTAATTTTTGATCGTCATTTTTTGATATGTATATATACTTTTTATGATTGTACTTAAAGTAATAAGACGGTTGTAAGCCACGACTACAATAATTGTACCAGTAATCTATATATTTAATCACAAAACACAAGTTAAAAACTGCATTAATTATTTTTTAATAATATCCTTATATATCGTTCAAAAATCAAGTACAAACGATACGTCCAAGAAATAAAGAATAAACTTTTCAAGTAAAAAAAAATTAATATGAATATATGCATCGTGATTTAAGTAAATTGTATTACATTGATTTCGTCAATACATATCATCATTTATTCAGGAAGTTGGTGTGTCGTCGGTCTCACCTCTTTTAATAATGAGATCTTGTTTTACATACACGGCTATATATCTGTAGATATATAATAGGGAGCTCATCATTATTTTTTTTTACATATAATATTTTATTTTATGTACATATATAATTCTTTTTTTTCTGAATATTATTAATTATCAATGATAATTTATCATACAATATAATATATTTTTATATAAGCAGAGAAAATTTTACATATATATATATTTCTTTAAATATCTTTCATATTATATATAGTTTAATCAGTATTCATAATAATCAGTATTTTACTCGAGCTAGGATTAGAATATTTGATTGTCTTTCATAAAATTATGGATTAGGTATAGGTAAATATAATCTAAGATAATTATTATCCTCGCAATAAAATTCACATCTTTCGTTCATCGTACGTACGAGCATTTTTAACAATTAAATAATAATAAAGACGTGGTGTATAATACATATATATAAGACGTCTTTTATTTCTGAAGCCATTTGCATTATTACTCTATCTCATCCTAAAATTATTATCGCTGACCCTGACCTCATCCGCATAATATATATATATATATTTATGTGTATTCTAATTACAAGTACAATTATAAAGATTCTGTCAAATCTGTCCAGGTTGCCTATATTCTATTCCTTTCAATAAATCATTTGACTTAGTTTAACCAGACAACTGTTTTACTAAAAAATGCAATATATGTAATTGAGTTGATTGTTAAGTGAATTTGAACAATTTGAATATTTATTGACTATGGTTCCCATTAATTAAAAATTAGAATTACCCCCATGGGATTTCTAACATATGTCTCACTGATAATAATATATGAGTATGAATCTGAACTCGTACGGTATTATAGTAAGCAGTGCTTACTAAAAAAAGCACTGATGAGGATGAAGAGATAGTGGAGAAGGAAGGAAGAGGAACTTATGAACTGTGTGACTCGATGACTTTTTTTCCATAATAATGGAGTTGGCAGAGGTCAGTCTCAGTGGACTCAACGTTCGTGAGGTTCGGGATCGATTTCCTTTGAGATCAATAAAAACATTATATACTTACTAACAACACACTAATAGACGCGTCCATACTCCACTTTCTCTCTTTTCAATACTTTTTTTTTACCCTTCTCAAAATTTAATAGTACAGTGTTTAACCTCAAAGTCCGGTCCTTTTCAATCATTCTACTTTTTCTACTTATATTCTTGATGCATTCATAATAATAATAATAATATATAGGTAATAATACAACTTTTCGAGACCATACATACTTTAGTTATCAATGATAACTTATCATACGTAATATATGAATAATTAAAATCTTTTCCTAGATAATATATATTTCTGTATTCAATATATTTAATATATATATAGAAGTTCTTTTTACTAAGCTGAGAGAAGGAGACTCGTATTCATGTCATGTATATAATATTATTTCGTCTTTCACATTCATAAAATGATTTCGTACAATATATAATATATATATCGAGCTTATCTGATAGATATAATTTCTAGTATCTTCATCATTATTCTTTTCTTTTAAATATAGGTTTATATTATGTCATAAGTTCTTCACCATTATTTTAATTATCATTAAAGGATTCGAATTTGGCAACCAGTTTTTTTTGCGACAATAAGAATCTTATTTATGTAAGAAGATTTATGTGATGTGTGTATTGTAATGTAATAATAGTACATAATGTATAAGTATATATTTTTTTTTTCAAAATGGAGTATAAGTACAATAACATACGGTACAGTTTAATAAGTACAAGGTTAATTATAGTATTCTGCTGGCGAACAACGCCGGATGCATAAAAGGAAATGTAATTGAAATTAAGTACTACTAATTCAATTTTACATTACATTAATAGAAGGTGTGTGTAGTAATATCATGATCATTTTTCTCTGTCGAATAATAAAAAAAGAACGACAAAAAGTGTAATAATAATCAATTTTTCTAGGATGAATCGTTCCATTCTATGTATATTATTATAGTCTATGTACTACAATTTGTATTGTAATAATATCAATCTAAAAGTTTTGATTCTGTCTAGTGAATCCAGTTTATTTAAGTATATTTTATTTAAGTGCTATTCGGTAGTGTGATTTGATCTTCATTTCCAGGAATACATGGATTTGTTCCACTATTTTGTGTCAGTAAAAGTTGAATATTTTTCTGAACTTTTCCTTCCAATAAGAAAATCCACCATCAGGTATCCTTCGTATTGCTACTTGCCGATGTCGTATCGGAATTTACTGGAGATGTAGAAAGATTTTTTACAGGTATCTGAGAAGAAGAGTTAGAGTCACAACCATAGCCAGAATTTGAAATGGTCTTGAAAGTCCCCGTCTGAAGTTGCTGAGCTAGTACGGGAGTATTTGTCGTTGTTATTCTTGCCGTCGTCACTGGAGTTTTTATCGAGTCACTCACAGTCACCGGCTGAACTAATGTAGAGGGACATGGAGATTGTTGAGGGCTTGAGGAGCAAGTCATCACTGGGCCTTGACTAAATGAGGAGGGGGGACAAGTCCACGATGAGCAATTTTCAATTGATGAATTAATCGTCGTCTTGGAATTGGATTTATTAGGTGTCATGGTCGTCGTCAAAGAGGTGGGGGGTACAGGATTCTTGGCTTTATTTGTAGCTTTCACTTTTTTATTACAAGTATTTTTTGAATTGCTAATATTGCCGTCGGAAGTTTCAGGTTTTCGTTGTGACTTCAAATTGCCTGCGTGACTCTTCATGTGTGCGCTACGGCTTTTAACTTTACTGAAGATTCTGAAAAAATTACAAAAAAATAAATATTTTATTAAGTCATGACCAAAAAACTGTCATTTCAATTTCATGCAAACTATTCTCTACAATTTTTTATTAATTTTCATTTGAAGAACACAACACGACATTCCTGTTATTGATAATTTTATATTAATTTGTAGTCAACTTTTTTTAATTTTTGTTCGTACACTATACAGCTCAATTAAATCTCACACTTTGTAGGAGAAGAATTAAATTAATTCTCTTCAATCATGAGAATCGTCTTTGTTCTAAGATTAAGCTAATATGTTATTTAATGTTGATTGATTAATGTTTACATTCAGCTGATCATTCTCAAATTCTATTACAATTAAACCTATCTACACTAGTTGAGACTCTAAAGTTAATTTTTTTGTGTATGGAAGGGTTTGGAAAACGTGTGAAATTTTTTTGTAATATTTCATGCAAAAAACAAATCAGAATTAATAATAAAATAATACGTGCCGTTAATTTTATAACAATTTTTACAAATCATAAAAAATTACCTTGTGAAAACTTAAAAATCAAAAAATTACTCGAATCACATCAAGTCCGGCAAATCACTGTCAAATTTTTATGGCAAAATTTTAATTTAATGTAAATCAGAATCAAAACAATTCATATGTATTTAAAATGTATACACATTTCTAAAATTAAATTTATATAATTAATTAAACTGCCAATTAAAAACATTTTGTCATTTAAACTTAGATTTTGCCATTATTTACTGTCTAACACCCTTTTCCATCCATAGTTAACTTTTGTATATTATTCATAATTATTTTATTTTTTTTCCAAAAAACTGATCAACTGCAATCAAGTTCAAGTCATTCATAAATTATTCAATCTGTATATTGGTTTTCGAAGTTAAATGACATTGATTTTTATTGATCAATTTTGTAATCAAAAATGAGCTGAACCTTCCAGTACCATTTGAGACGACTTAAAATGTAATTAAAAATGAGTCATTCATGAAATACTAAAATAAAGAATGTCAATTTTTTTGTGTATAAAAAGGCCCTGTATTCTCCCATATTGTTACTACAAGACTACACACAACAATAAAAATTAATTAATATTAGAATGAGGAAATAATAAAAAATACTTACTTGGAGCACACTTTGCATGGATAATTGTGACCACTTGTATCACCCAATGGAATTGTCACGGCTATCGTTTGATTAGGTACCTTGAAATAAGATGGTTCATGAATAAAATATTAATTCCAAACCACAAAGTTCAATCATAATCTCCTCAATATTTAAAACCTCGTAATATATTTACAACACAACGATTTAGTAATTTAGGATAAGTGAAGAGGAAGCAAGTCAATACGAGAGAGCATGAACAGAAATGAGGACAATTTTAGGGCCTTGCTACACACACTCACAAAAACTCATTTGCATTTAATGCTCTCTGTAATAATTTAAACAAAGAGAGAGAGGAGTTAAACTCGGGAGAAAATGGTTGATTGACTAAATTCCTGTCTTAAACACACACGCACGTGCTCCTCTTTAAAGGAATGACATAGAAAATGAATAGATACAAGAGCAGAAAATATTTAGTGGGGTACTGGGGAAATAGGAACTATTTTAAATTGTGTATAATCTTATTAAATACTCAAATGATAACAAATATCATAGTTTGAGACCAAAAAAAAGAATGAATGGAGGTAACTTACATTAGTTGTGGACTCAAAAGAGCCAGATAGAGTAGGAGAAGAATTATTTTTAGTATGCAAAGTGTTGGTGGATGATAACGAATGTGACAATGGAGGAGGTACATTTTTCAATAATTCCAATGTAAAAGAAGCATCCCTTTTTTTGCACACAGCCCGGACTTTCTCATACTCTGTTGAACAAACTTTCTTCCACAGCTGGTAAAAAATCACACACTCCTTCGTACTCTTCCCTTCAATCTCTTTGGCTACTTGAACAAAATCTTTGCCATAGCGCACCTGTGGGGAACATATGTAAAAAGCATATTATTTACACATCCATACCATTTTCCTGTTGAGACAAGAAAAAAGATTTATAATAATAACGAGTGTTCACTCACAAGCGCTTCTTGAAAAATATTTATTTCTTCTCTGCACCTAAAACAACAAAACCAATCACATTTCACATAAATATACAACAATCAATCGTTATTTTAAAAAAAGAAACCAATTTGGGTACTTTTGTTAAAAATTATATATTTTGAATAGTAATAGTATACCATTTCTTAGTCTCTTGGTACTTGTACTTCTTCAGATTATTTGGTAACGACGGATTTGGATTAATCAATAGGAATATGGCAGTCTGCAATAATAAATCATTTAAATTTCTTTACAAATCCCAATTATATTTAAAAAGTATTTAAAATAATTTCTAAATTTCAATATAAATATATTGTATGACAATTTTTGTACACCAAAAATTTATTTCTACACTTACGTTGATATCACCCTTACAATGGCTTAGAATATGTAGAGCATATTCTTTATTTCCACCACCACCCGGAATGGCGGAAGAGCATGCAAGGTCCAGGTAATTTTGAACTACAAAATTCGGATAAAAGAAGAAACGATTTTATTAACCCCAACGCACACGAAACATTACTTGTCCAGAAATAAAAGATAGAGAAGAAATACAAACAGTCTTTTCCCGAGTTTTTTCTAGTCAATGCCAAACGAACAAGGAGAGAAAGTCTTTATAAAGACTGGCTCTATAAATCCCTATGACGGCTATATACATAAAACTTCCTGGAGTTCGCTAAAAACGCTTTTCTATCACATGTAGTACGTATGTACGAGCTCACAATTCCAACAATAAGATTTACAAGGAAGACTTCACAATTTGACATAAATATTAAATAATGTTTACCCCCACATATGCTTCCCTGAACTTAAATGGGAAGGAAATCTTTACAATCTACAACTAAAATAGCATTCTCCTCCCTCCCCTCTACTTATTTTATTCCCTCTCATAGGAAACCATTATGGATGAAACGAAGCGACTGATCATTTTTCTTCTATCTAGTCCACATTATATAAACTTTATATATATCACAAACATGTACTATGTGCCCATATAAAAAAAACTATCTACATAAACAACTTAGCCTTGAAACTACGTAGTACGTACCTATAATATAACATTTACTTTTTTTTAAACAAAAAATATTTTGAAATTGAAAAGTTATTATGGATAGAATTTTTACCGTCTTCAGGAGAACAAAATTCTAGACAATCAGGATTCCAAAGTCTGTTCTCCTCCTCCCAATCTTCCTCCATAAAGTCCTTTGTCTTCTTCAAGGAAAACTCGGGAAGTACAGCTTGAAAAAATGAGATGAACAAAATTAATATCATTTACATTAAATTGTATTTTATTATTAAATAATAATACTGAGCATAAATGGAAAAAATTAAATTATTCGAGTGACAACGTTTAAAAAAATTGCTTTTTTTGTACAAAAATAGGCAAGAAGAGAGAGAGAGAGAACAAAAAATACCTTGAAAATTTGGGCCAATATTGATTCTAGGGGCTTCTTTTTTGGAGTCGTCAACGTGTGAAAGCTTTGTTGAGAAGGTCCAAAAGAGTCCTGGAGCAGAGCGAACTGGACTTAAAATGGGGTAGGGGGTGAACTGGGACTGGGATTTGCACGATGAAGTTGTCGTCTGTGGTCTTAGATTTGATGCAAAAGTATTTCTCACTTGCTTTCTCTTTGCCGGAGAAGATTTTAGGCATGGGCTACTTGGGATGCTAGAAAAAACAAACAAAAGAACATTGTATACACACATATACTTTAGAAAACATGGCAAAGAAGAAAAAAAACATCAGGCTCTGTTTTCCTTTCATTAGAAAAACCTCCCGTCTAGCCGTAGCTAAGATTAAACCACACACAAGGATTTTACACACACACACACACACACACACACACAAACTGGAATGGATTAGAAGAAAAAAAAATAGAAGTCTAAGTCATCCGATAAAATGAGAGCTAAAATCACATAACTCCCTACCTGCATTAAATACAAAAAAAATTCCAATACTTTTTTTTAGTGAAAAAAAAAATATAACAAAAATGATTTTTTTAAAGAAAATAATAATAAACCACCCATGTATAAATTGGCAACTCAATTCTTTCCGATTTCTTCTCCCCCCTCCTCCTTTTTTCCATGCTTTAAATTAGACAGAGATCTTTGGAGTTTCTCTCTCCTTGTGTGTGTGTGTGTATTTGATTCACTGGATTCGTGGAATCCACTTCCGCATCAGAACAAGAAAAAAAAATGAGAATCTGAACTTTTTTCCCTTTCTTTTGAAAATCTCTATTGAACAGCATGGAAGGGAAAAAGAATCCATGGAGCAAACAATAATGAAAAGAAAACTACTTGAAAAAGGTTAAGCTCTTGCCTAGCCTAATGACGGTACTATAAGAGATGGATATACATATATATGTATAAAGTACATCATATGGAGAAAAGCAAGAGAAAAAAAAGTACTTTGTTGAACACTGAAAATGTTTTATACTCTTAGTCCTATACTTACAGCTTAGATGCAAATGAGTCTCAAGTCTACAACCAAAGTAAAGAGAGAGAGAGAGACTTTATCATACCGTAGAGAACTCTTCGAATTTAAATTCACATGGATACATCTTTATATGTCATGAACCCATAGAGATATAAGTACATAAGGAGAGAGAGAGAGAGTTGACATGAAATGAAATAAAGGAGCAGGAGGAAATGATAGTTCTAGTACCTGTTTGGATTCAGAAAAACTCCACTCCCACCGGCACAATCCATTCGTGACGGCTCATTTACTTTCAACTCTTTCACGGACTGTAAGACTGGATCCTCCATATTTGCATTAGCCAAACTAGGTGAATTTGATGGAGTTAGGATTTCACTAATAATTGTTGTTCCTCCGCCACTTGTCGTCTTCTTCTTAATTGTATTCTCTCTTTGAACACTAAAAAACTGTCGCCCATCCAACTGATCACCACCTGAGCATTCTGTCCCTTTTCCTGTCGTTGTCGTCGTTGTTGTCCCGGTTCTTGTTGATGAACCATCAACATTTACTGAGCCATCGTCTACTAAAATCACGGAGGAGGATATTCCAGGTATCGTAGTCGTAATTAAGGATGAAAAATTATTCAAATTTAAATTCACAGGGTTCAATATTGTTGATCCATCTGTAAAATTAAAATAAATGAGCAGTTTAAAATAATTTTTAAAAAAATCTCTATCAGAATTAGTAGCCAATTTTAATGATGATTTACAGACATAATATTTAATACAGGTAAATTAATTAATAATTTACCTAAAAGATCCGCGGACGCTGGACCAGGAGGAACAAGGGAATTGTCTATAGAAGTTGTATTATAATTATTGGCTTGAGTTTCATATGGCAACACCACAGTCGCAATTTGTGACGTTGATTGTGAAGCTGGAGCAGGGAATGGGAAAAGTGGTGATTGTAAATTATGACTTTCAAGACTAGCTGGTGGTGTAAGGGCAACAATTACCTACAAAAGAAAAATTACAGTATTAATTTTAATTCAATGACAATCAATTAATAACATGAAAGTAATAAACATTAAACAAATTGATGAGATAATTGAAATAACCTACATTGCTCATATCTTGGATAGGGTACATAAATGAAGGAGAATCTTGAGAATTCACAGAAGGTGACTGGGGTGTTGGAGAGGCGTACAATGCGGGATCCAATGGAGGCCTAGAGAAAAAAAATGATTCACAAAATTCTTTATACTATGACATTCTAGAGAGAGAGAGAGAGAGAAGAGTGACATTTTGAGAGAAGAAAAGAAAAATTGTATGATCCGAAAATAGTGTTAAAAATAGAATGGTGACAAGAATGACAAAGTGGTAAAATTCTATCAAGTTTAGAGTCGATTACGTACAGTGGTGTGACAGGACTTTCTGAGGATGACTGGAGTTTTACAAAATGTTGGTCAGAGTCCGTTCCAAGACTCGTTGTTGCCCAGTTCCATTCCGGAGGAAATTGATCATTTCCACTGTTGTTCAAAATTGACTCGTCGATTGCATTTAGAAACGAGTCTGGGCATATGCTGGATACTTGACACAGAAAATCACTAACGTAGCACTATAAAATACAATTAAAATTCAATACAATTAGTTTACTCTGTCACTGAATTGTGTGACTCATGTTATATCAACTCTAATTATGACTGACAAGTTACAAATCCTGCAAAACATCATGTACATAATACATAATATACATAAGGTAAGTATACAGGGTGTCCATAATTGAGCCCACAGTTCCAATAATATGTAAGTAAGTATACAACTCATTTATTTTTAATTCACAAAGGGCTCATTCATGTACATATACCGATATATAGTATAAATTGTAATTAAATAATAAATTATTATTGATCATTACCTTGTTTAGAACCTCTTCATCCATGAGAAGGTAGTCTGTATTATCATCACCATAGACAAAACGAAGATTTTGGGATGGTTGGGACGACGTGGAGACGTTGAAAGTTGATGAAACAGTTGAGGAAGTGGACAAGGAGTCTGTTAAACCTAAACCTACATTGAGACTTTCATTTTGTATCTCCGACTGACTTTCTGAGAACACAATTTGGCTATCAGCTGGAGTCACTTGATTTTGATGTAAGCTCCCTGCAGCAACAAGGGCTTTTTCAATTCCTACACAAAATTCAAATTCACAAAAAATCAAAAACAAATATTAAATAACAAATCAAAAAAACTTGTGAGTATCTGTACTTATATTATAGTTAATTACAAAAATTTAAAAGTTGGAACAAGTAGAATATTATTTATCAGGTGTCTTCTATAAAATAAAAGTGGAATTGTGCATGTGTATGGCGACTACACGAATACTTTACAAGTATACAGAGTTAGATTGGTACCTAAAGCTAGCTAACTAGAAGAGTTAGCTGTAGCAAAAAAGAGCAAAAGTAGAATCTAGAGAGAGAAGGATGGACAAGGGGGATAAAAAACAAAGGGTAAAAGGGAATACAAAATTAGAGGTGAGTTGAGAGTTGACTTGTATAAACTCTGTAGCTATTGTTATTAAGCTACATGTATTATTGTGACCACTCCTCCCCCCAACTCTACTCACTATATATTCCAAACTAAACGTTCAGCCATCAAAAGGAGAGAGAGAGGATTGCTAAAAAATTTATATGATATGCATGCTTATAGTAGTATTTAAACTCTTGATGCATGTATTTTATAGGGGGGGGGGGATTATTTGACTACTTATAAGAAGAAGAACATGGAAATGGCATGCATACTACTTTGACTAAATATATGTACGCCCCATCATGGTTCTCATGATGATGATGAGGAGTAGTAGAGGAGTCTCTGTGGTATAATAATGATGGCTTTTGCTTCCAAAGTTCTTACCTTGAGATTGAGATTGAGTATTTCTTTTCTGAATTATCTTCTCTTCAATCAAAGCTCGGACACTCACACTAGCAGTTTGAAGAGGTGTACTTGAAGACTCTTTACTTGATGAAATCACGTCTTTCCTCTTCCCATCAGCATCCTATAGACAGTTGAAAAATAGTAATAATAGTGATATTTAGTTATACTATTATATCATTATTCTCTCATTTATTATACTTTTCATCTCATGCTTATAAAATTAGATTGGTGTCATTTCCTCACACACAATTTTATATGGCGTGCATCATGATTTAATTCAAAAGAGATTAATTATTTGTGTGATATCATAAATAGATATTATGTTCCTGAATCTATATATATTTATGTGTGTGTACAGCTAGAGCTGTAATAAAAAAAATAAATTGATTGAACCTTTTTAAAGTAGCCCCCATGGAGTCTCATATGTCCGTTGAGAGCAGGAATATTTTTAAATCTCCTACAACAAATTGTACATTCTACAGGCTTGTCATCAGATGGACCAGAGGATTTGATTGATTCTTCTCCAGCCTCAATTTTAACAACAATTCCATTCCCTCCTAGACTACAATTGCCAGATACTCCTCCTTGATTTTTTGTCTTTTTATTTGATCCTTTTGATGTTGACTTTCCACATGTGGACTTGGATGTGTTGGAATTGGCGGCTGCGGCCGTCAAATTACTTTCCTCTTGAGCTTGTTGTATGATTTGATGAATCAACTCCAATTGTTCTTTTAAAAGAGTTGGACTGGCAGTTGTCGTCGTTCCTCCTCCTCCTGACGTCGTTGTTGTTGTTGGGGGCGTCAAAGTCATATCCATATCCGATGGAGAACAAGATGAACTGGCACTGATTGGAATTGACGGACTTTTTCCGTTACCGCCGGTAGTCACGGGTAACGTTGTTGTTGTTGGTCCACAATTTCTCCCCATTGGACTCACACCAACGCCATCATTAGTCCTGTCATCGCTCATCTTGGTCATCTGTATCTGAAACAAGGTAATTCAATCGCCAACTATTTCATCTGTCTATACCATGCAATCTATTACACATACATTGCACACTCTCATTCCATACAAAACCACACACACAAACACTCCAGCCTCTCCCCTTTCTCTCTTCTTTTTTCACATCCTCTACCATCCCATCAGCCCCTGGCCATATAAAAGACGAGAAAACGAAACAAACATCAACAAACTGGACAACTCAACGCTGACAAAGGAAAACTCTTCTCCCTTTCACTCACTCTCACGCGTAAAAGTAAAGCTTTCTCTCTCTCTATAAACTCTCTATACTTCTATTCAACTCCTATATTTACCCCCCTCGTCAGTCTCACTTACATAGAAAATCAAACTATCGACTCTCTAAAAGTCGAAACTTAAAAAGGTTGACGGTGATGATGTCGAAATAGAGAGAGAGAGAGAGTCCATTTCCAATTCTAGATACCAAAAGTGAATTCAATAGGACAAGTAAAGTATGTAAGTGTACTATCTCTTTCCCATACAGACAAAATGTTTATAAAATGGACTCAGTCAGTAAATGAAGGCTCTTGTCGCATCGTTTCTTGCCTTGTCAAGTTCAAAGCTTTCATTGCAGTTTGTAGGTTAAACAAAATTGTCAAAATTCAAAACTCAAGGCTTATCATCTCAAGTTTATACATTCAAATGTGCCTTTTCTCTTGAGGCTCTCTCTCTCTCTCCGTCCACTGTCATTGTCCAATGTATTCTATTTTCACTGTTTTCTATTCCTCATTAGCACTGTCAAACTTTCTCTGTCCTCCAGTCAGATATGACGACGAAAACGACAAAGACAAAGATAGACGTAAAAGGGAAGAGACAAGCAAAGAATGTGACTGACTGGAACAATGAAGGCGAAATATCAATATATTTATTTATTATGTACTAAATGTGTGTCTACTATATCATATCATATTAGCTATTATTATTTATGTATACTGGGAAAGTTTATCTTTAGCTTCAATTCTTGTTGGTTCAAAATTTCAATTGTATACCTACCCAAATTTATACTAGCTAGGCACAATGAATAAATGTAATGTGTACAATGATAGTCTACATATTAAATATATATAACATATAAAACAAAATGATACCCCACAAGCAAAGTCAATAAGTTTCATGTTGTCGAAATAAATAAACGAGTGAGTGGGCGAGAGATTTATTTAAGCCATGAATCAAATTGTAAGACAGGGCTTCCCAAAAACCCATGGCTAACCTACACATGTGTATGTGTTGTTTATAGTATTCAAAAGCCCTTCCGTATTAAAAATAAGCATGGATTTATCAACTTGGAAAATCACATGTACAACTTTTACACAATTATTGTCCTAGACATTTTTTTAGACATGAATAAATGATGTGAAAAATAGAATAACAAATGAATTTCATTTCAGTTCATTTTTTAAACTTTTAATTAAAGTTCTCTTCCTCCTAACTCTAATCAATAGTCTAACCATGGTAAATGACATAATTTTAAAAAATCATTCAATTTATTTTAGAAACAAATGAGGAGGACAAAAAAATGGGACGAACCTCATGATGATCAGTGGAAGTTGTAGTCCAATTGGAAGGAGCATAAGTAGTAACAGAGTCATGATGAGGATTGAAGGACGCACTCAAACTTCCCGGATTGATAGTGACCAGTGAAGCATTGAGATTTGCAATACCAAATCCAGCATTGGCACGTTGAGTAAGAAGTTGATGGAGTTGACTATGACTCGTACGAATGGTGACAGGAACAGTGGCAACTGCCACGCCCGTTCCTCCACTACTCACCGTCGTTGTTAAGCCACCAGTTTTGGCTACATGAATAGACTCTATCTTACTACTACCCGAATGTTTTTCATCTTGAACAATAACAGAAGGACTACTTGAACTTGGTGGGAGGGCTACTTGAAAATCCATGGACGTTCCATGCTCCAAAAGATTTAGATTTGAGTCAAGTGTTAAGATATGCTCCTGTTGTTGTTGTGGGTTGTTATTATTTGGAAAATTTACTACGTCTGTTTTCATAACCAAACCATTCTCGTCACTACTCCCAACAACCATGATATGCGAATGAGAGCGGTCTGTCTCTCCACTTGAGTTTATACTCAAGATCCCATTCCCTACACCTTGCACTATTTGAACATCTGACCCGTTTGTAGTCACATTGTTGGGGGTGGGGGTCGTCACAATTTTTGATGGGTTTGTCGATGATGTCGCTTGAATGGTCAACGTGGCAAGTGCTTCAGCTCCATGACGACTTTCAATGTGCCTACAAATATCAACATCCATAAACTATATTTTGTGCAAAAAGATGTCATAACCTTAAATTATAGTCAAAATTTGTCACTTTTCAAGTGGTAAATAAAACAAAGATGTAACTTCACAAAATATTGAACATTTCAAAGCTAAAAATATGAATATTTCAATTCAACAAAAATTATTACCGTCTTAGAGATCGTCCATCGCAATAAGATTTCCCACATCCTTTTGCTCTACATTCAAATGGCTTCTGCCGACTAAAACAATAGACAATGAGAACATATGCAAATAAGATATGGATCACTTTAAATGAGATTCATCACTTAAATTCTTCTTTTTTAAATTTATGAATAATAGAGTAGCAATAGAATTAAAAGTACATGGACGAAACTTTTTTTTAAAATTAAAATTTTAAAAAACTGTGACCACATACAGTCTAATATTACATAACATAATAAAATGTATACATATATATATAGATAAGCTTACCGGTGTGTCAGCATGTGGCCATTGAGATGATCTTGTCTTTTAAATGCTTTCCCACAAACACTACAAGCATGTTTGCGTTCATCACTGTGTGTCAACTTGTGCTTTGTGAGGGCTGAGGCATTGCTAAATATTTTCCCACATATCTAGACGCACAAAAAAAGAAAAAAAAAAGAAGATGAGGATAATGGATTAATCTCTTTCTTTCTTTCACTCATTCTTCTCTCTCTCTCTCCCTCCCTCAACTTATTCTATCCATCTTGAGTCCCTGTCCCTGTCTTACAAATTCTTAATTACATGCACATGACAGGAAGATACGATGCACAGGTGCGGGCTTCCAAGTTCCTCTACACCACTACTAATACATAATTCTTTCACACTCTAATTCCATTTCCACTTATACGCTCTTTAAACCTTCGTCTTCCTTCTTCCTATCCTATCCGTCCACCTACAAAAACCCCTTCTGGCTCTCTCTCTTTCTCTATGATATCATATCTTGTATGATACTTTACTTGGTTTCCTGTCACTCTCATTAGTTTCAACCACAGAATCTATCTTTTAAATCTATTCCAAACGTTACAAATATAGTCTCTCTCTCCACATATTTATTACAGAGATAGTTACGAGTACATCACCCTACTCTTTCTATTTCTATTTATTCATTTTATTTACTTTTATCCCACACGTTCCTCTTCTTCCTTCCCTTTGATCTCCATTTTTTTACGCTCTACCTCTCAATTCTTTTCAATTTACTTTTACTTCACCGCCACTCTTCTCATCAATAATTCACAATGTCAATGGCTAATTATCTAAAAAACTTTTTTCTTTTTCTTTTCTTTTCTTTTCCACACCGACTTTCCACCATCCAAATTTATTCAACTGTACACTCAATCTTCCTTTAGAAAAAAATATATATAATAATACACAATTTCATATTACTGTCATACTGTCACTATCAGAAGAAGAAGGCAGGGCACGAAATTTTATACAATGGCTAAAGTGTTACATAAAAATAATAAAATTAAAAAATGAATAATTATTTTACATGTATAACTAGTAGGAGAATATTTGGAGAGAGAGAGAAGAAAAAAGAAGCCTTTGGTCATAAAATTGAAGAAAATAGTGAGGAGTGTGTATAGGATTTTGAGGGAAAAGGAAAATGAGAAATTATCAGTTCTTTTCCTTCGGCAGTGAGAACTTTCTCTTCATTTTTAATCAAATTAAACTCTTTCCACTTGACAGATTTTCTCCCGTGCACTATCTGCATCGTGAGTTTTCAAGAGAACGAGAACAAGAAAGATAGAGAGACAGAGAGAGAGAGGAAGGGAGGGAGAGTGAGTAGAGCACGACATTTATGTCATTCCCTTTTCCCTTTACTCCTCATAAAAACTGTATCGTGTAAGAATATACTTTTGTACTCTCTCTCTCTATTTATATATCTCTACATCCATGTATTATATAACTGTGGCTTGACTTGTTATGAATATCTCTATACAATATCGACCCCCCTCTTCTTCTTTTTTCTTCATCTTTCTATCTATATTTCATATAAAGCATGTCCTGTACAAAATAAATTGGTTTATCTCTCTCTCTCTCTCTCCATGTGAAAGACATTACAAGGAGATGGGAATGAAAATTCTTTTATGGTGGTCAATTGAAACACAAAAATGTATTTCTTTTTTTTTCTGGTGAAAATATTTCGAGACTATTTTGTCTATTTTATAAGATCTGTATGTACAGATACGATTTTAGTTACCAATAAATTGTAAATTAAATTCCAAAATATTGACCTTATAAAAAATATTTGCATGAATAGTTTTTGTGGAGTGATTTAAAATAAAAATTAATTATTTACAATATTTAAATTTAAATGCAAACAAAATCATGATTAAAGTTGACTAAAATTAAAATTTTATAATATGAGAGAGATATATATTTTTAAAATGGTCGATTTACTTTATGAACATCCTTTTAGAGAGAGAGAGAGAACACACAAGAGAGAGAGGAAGAATAACTTAACTCTCCCTCCTGAAAACTTTCAACGCATAACCAGAAAAAGAAATAAACACACGCACAATCTAAAAACGTCTATCACTCCATAAAATACAATAAAATATATACCCCAACAAAATATTAGTTTATAGTTATATACATAACATGAACCAACTTGATTCTCATGTCCATTGTTTCTCTTCCACTCCAACTTCCAAATACTACAGACACACTGTATCTCTACAATGTGCTCCTCTCCAACTTAACTTTTGGCTCTCAAATATATGAGTCTTATATAACATAACACACAATGTACAGAAAAATAATACTGGACTGAAAATGATGAAATAAATGGATGGTGGCACACACACGCTAAAATTACTGCATCAGAAAGCATGCACACATACATGTACACGTAACATGTTAGGGATTTTATATATGGCGTAGTAAAAAAAAACTTGTCTTCGTGTGCCATGGGCTGCATTATCTCCATTAAAAGGGAAAAAGTCAAACAATTCAATTCCAACTCTCCAATCTATCAAATTCATTTTTTCAAAGAATACTCATATAACACTACACCCCTTTCTCAAACTCTACACTTTTTCCTCCAAATAAAAAAATTATATATAGATAATTGTACTACATTGTGAGAGATGTACTTATGTTGGTATAATCCTCAGTCTAGGTACAATTCGTCCATGTCCATGAGTAGAAAAAAAGACTTTTTTTTATATTTCTTTTTCATTAGAAAAGAAAATCTCTGGTAAAATTTTCTGAATGGTATATGTAGGTCTCCAAAGAAATTTTATATAGAACACACACAAAAAAATAGAGAGAGAAAAAAGAAAAATATCAAAACCAATCTCCATTTTCACCTTCACAGCAGCAAATCTCCAACTTGGTACAAGTTTGACATGACTCAGACCCATGGTGAGACCATTCAAGCATACCTGACTAGTGCCCTACGATTATTATAAACGTATTTTTTTTCTGTCTCTCTCTCTCTTAAGAAAGTATAAATAAAATATAAAACTTTTCTCTCTTTTTATATCCAATTCCTATCATTTATTTTT
The DNA here is from genome assembly GCA_034700945.1 of Arrhopalites spinosus. Lineage (NCBI taxonomy): Eukaryota > Metazoa > Arthropoda > Collembola > Symphypleona > Arrhopalitidae > Arrhopalites > Arrhopalites spinosus. Next base: position 29,629 of record JAQIVZ010000641.1, on the reverse strand, counting down.
TAACAAATTCTTTTCCTTTCTCAAAACAAAAAAATATAATATTGATATTATTATTTACTTCCCAACTGGAGATAAAAAAACATGGACCAACCTAATACGTAAATATTCATAATATTTAGTTTTTTTGAGTAATCAGATAAAATAAATGAGTATAAAACTACATAATTTGTTTTTTTTCATACACTCTTCAAAATTCCAGTGTTCATAAATAAATAATGTCTTTTTTAAAAAAAAAAACTTTGCGCCTATCATTTCCCCCTGTCTTGTGTAATAATAAAATAATAAATAAATATAAGCATTCTTGGTTTCTTGAAAATGTCTCCATTAAACTACCATAAAACCAATGGTTTGGCAATTAACCTTGAACATTTCTCTAAATTCACATATAAATTTCAACAGTAAAATAAAATTGTTGAACTCCTCACTCACATCTTGTCTCTATGCTAATTACCATGAATTCTTTTGGATGGATGAATATTTTGAATTAGTAAGAACTTTTATAACTCAAAGCCCCTTCATAGCTTACTTATCACATACAACACAATGTTAATAGAATGTGTGTGTGTGTGAGAATGAGAAATGATGGAGATTTGATAAATTTTTATAACAATGAATGACATATGAGGGGAGAACAAAAATAAATAAATTCTTCTTCTTCCTGTCTTTAAAACCGTCCTTGTCGACTTTAACCTCTTTTTTTCCTATGTGTAAACCACTGTACATAATTCCATATGTAATAGAATATGGAAGTTGAAACAAAAAAAAAAGAAGTTTTTTTGGACTAGTGTACTCATCCTTTACACATTCTTACAGTTTGTGGCTCCACATTCACTCATACTGTAGTTGACATGAGGTTGGTACATAACAATTGTAGAAGAAACATAGGAGTTTGGAGACTCAATTCATCACTTAAAAAAAGATAATCAAGCCAACTCAAAATGAGAAAATCAATTTCATTCAAAGCACGCCGAATAGTTACATTACATTACAGTCGTCCCCTCCTGTTTGAAAACTTGGTGGTAGAAAATGCTCATTGGAATTCTAGACCTTGCGTAAATCAGCAATCTCTTTGGAACGACCCCAAGTATGTATGGACCATAAGTCACTTGACTTGTGTAAAATATAATGTTCTATATATCACCACGTATGGCTAAAGGGGAGGGCGAGTGGGGGGCTCATGCTAAAATCTAAAGCTCTCAAGCAATGGCCACTATCTAAATCCGCCTTAGTTCAACTAAAGTACTATCCCCCTCCCTTTCTCTCTCATATGCAAATTCAATAGCTTAATCACAAAGAAGTTACTTTGGTCGTTCAGATCACTTTTCACGTTTTTATTTAGAACTCTTTCTCTCTCTCCGTCCAGACATGTAGAACCAAGAAGAATAAAAAAAAACTTTTGTCTTCTCTTTCATCTCATCTGATTCATTGTATCTCTCTATCTTGCAAAGTGTACACTGTACATAACAAGAAGCCACAGTCAACTTTATAATAACGAGAATGTACATTTGCACATGTATAAGTGTACACACAGATATATTTATACATGTAATATATTATAACATGTGACACTTTTGTCACATATAAAACTCATCATCAGTTTCTTTTTCTCTCTTCTTTGTAACCTTCTTCCGTGTGCATTAGTCATCAAGTCATAGTCGAAGAGGATACATATTTTTAGATTAATTGTACAAAAATTAAAAACAAGAGGAAATTAATGATCCTCTGTAGAGACAGAGAGAGAAGAAGAAGAAAAAAGAATTGACTCATACCGCACATCGTTGTGGCCCACTGTGACGATTAGGGGAAGAATTTTTCTTCTTGTGATGGTTATTATTATTATTATTCACACTTTTAAGACTGGAATCAACAGAAATAGAATTGGTTCCTTGACTTGAAATTGGTGGGCTCGTCGTTGTCATCTCATCAAACACTCCTATAAAGAAAAAAAAGAACAAAAACATGCCATCATTAGTCTTAGTTTAAAATATTTCCCATCATATTATAATGACATGACTATGTCCCCATCGTCATATGAAGGGGGACTGATGATTCTGGTATCCGTTACTATTTTGCCAAAGATAACAATGAGCATGAGACACCAGACATTACAAATTCCATATGCCAAATCATCCTGAATTCCTATTTAAAATTGTGTCATCTCCTTATCCAGCCCTACATCACCCTCCTCTCTCTCTCTGTCCCTTACACAAGAAGAATTCAACCCTCTATTTTTATGATCCCACTTCACACACAAAATAATACTCATTGTACATTGTACATTGAGAGAGAGAGAAGAGTGAAAATTAATTAAATAAAAAATAATTAGGACAACAAGAGGATTACACACAATAGACTTGATAGTGTATAAAGAATAAATGGGAGAAAAATGAAATGAAAATTGTTATTAAGGACATGAGTGGAATCCGGAGGGGGGGATGGAATTGAGGAGCAAAGTATGTTGAAAGGAGGGACTGAAGAGCACATGATCACCATAATGTTAATCTTGTAGCTCTTACAAACATATAACCCCTACTAATAATATATCTTTAATAATATTTAGCGCGTCCGCATTTTTTACTCATGGAGGCTTTAAAGGCATGGAATGGCAACAAAATAAAAATTCTCATCTTAATGCATGTGAATCGGGGATCGGAAGAAGACGACGACTACGAGAGAGAGAGAGAAGATGGAGAGGAAGAGAGAGAAGGGGAAACAACGCCTACACATCCAGATCAGATCAAGATGAAGAGTTTCTTGTGTGTATTATATATAATATATACCAAGAGGATTTTCATTCCTCACACAGTAAGAGATTCAGTAAACTACATTATTATTATAACTACACCATGCCATTTTCAATGTATAGTAAAACTATTTATCAAACCATGCCGCGCTCCGGCAATGGAAAAATAGCAACAGTAGCAATAAAGCCAAACTTTACTCGCGAAACAGCTTCATCCCAAAAAAATGTCGAGTCTATAATATAATGCACATACATATATATATATATATATATATATACACCAAAACGATGTATCTCTCATACTTCCTCAGTCTGATTTCTGACTCTTGAACAACTTCTTCTTTTTTTATAAATCTTACAGTACAAATAAATTTTATATTATTATTATATATTACACCCCTCCCCCTCCTCGTAATCTTCTCTCTCTCTCTCTCTTATGTACAACATCTTTGAATATCTTTCTCAAAAAAAACTCTAAGTAAATTTCCACGTGAACTCTCTTTTCTCCATCCTTCATGTGTAAATAAATTCAGTCACTTACAATACAACTTTTTTTTCCATGCTGACGGAAAAAACTTTTTTTCCTTTCTTTTTTCTTCTCCTTTTTTGCAAATCTGTACATAGCACGCGTGTAAGCAAGTAAACATGAGAAAAAAATATGTAGAGATAGTATATTCTTTCACAAGACTATAATACACACACACACAACAAAAAAAAGTACAAGAGTATTATACAGAGAGAGAGAGAGAGAGAAAAGAAAAGCAACATACACACGACTAGTGTGTGTGTGTAGTAGTAGTAGTAGTAGTAAGAACAGCAACAGAGCAAAAGCACTTTGCCGTCGTCATCTGACGACTTTCAATTAGTTTTTCCATCGTACATCCGGCCAACAAGATTTAATATCCTCCATTCAGTCTTGTTTTTTTTTTCAAACTACAAAAACTCTATAATATATCCCAAGTTACATGTTTAGGAGAAGAAGAAGGGGGAAGAGAGTATAAAATAATATATATTATGTATTAGTAGCTCCCCACCATCACCACATAGACTAGTTCTTCATGTACTCTCAAATAAATTATGGAACGGTAAAGTGTACAGTCAAGTACCTTCCCTCAAATAATATTCCCCCCTCCCCCGTTTACATATCTATTTTGCACATCCCCCTCAACAAAACACAACCAACGATATAAATTTTCATGTACACATTTTAAACTTATGTTTTATTTATTCCTTAATCTTTAATGCATATATATGCTTCTACTTTTACTTCCTCTCTCTCTCTCTCTCTCTCGTCATATAGGTATATATTCTTTCTGATACTCTCTCTCTCTCTTGTTGTGCTCCTACTTCTGTGGCTGTCGTTGTCAGATTTTAAAATAAGGCACACACACATTCGTACACACAAAAGTAGGGAAGAAATAGCAATGTATATAAACAAGATGCAAAATAAGAGAACCCGTCAACAGTAAACATTCAAAGGCTTTTCCTGTCTAAATCATCATAGAAGAGGAAATTTAGATGGAGGAACAGATGAAACATTGTAATATAATATGTTCCCTTCTAATCTCTCTCTCTCTCTCTTCTGTTCGTCCTCCTCTCTAAAACTTGGAGAAAGTTAGGTGTATTTCATTTCATACCGTGCCCTTTAAAGACTTTATAGGTAGTCAGAGAGGAAGAGAGCACAAGTTTCATTATGCATTAAACTGTCCCATATCCATATTAAACATTCCGCTACGCTACATTTTACATATCTCCTCTTCTCATCCTCCTCCTCTTCCTCCTCTACATCCACATCTTCATCAACCTCCATCATATAGAAAACTCTCCTTTATTCTTCTATCAAAATGTATGTCTAGGTAAAATCTAATGTCATTTTGGGAGTGTATACACTTGACTTGACTATTATATTTCATTCAATAGTTCATCATATTTACTCCATTCCTCACATTTCAAAGGTTAACCTGTACAAATATAGTTCCAAAGAGTTTTTTTCTATGTGATATTCTTGGACTTTGATGAAATAATCTCAAAATTTTAATTGTCTTTTAAGAAATTTCTAGAAAATTTAAAAATACATCACAATTGACCTAAAAATATAAAAATACATGTTGATGTACAGTACACTGTTTAGATACGACTAGTCTATAAAATATTTAGAAATTTTTTACCCGCCTCGACTGGCTCGACTATAAAGTCATTTTATAAATTTTATAAATGTTATATTCGTACATGGTAGAGAGAGAGAGAGAGAGATGGATAATATTCAATATGCATCATATCACAAGATATTTTTTTCCATTAATCTGCTCCCCATAAAATAAAATATCCTTTTGGCATTTACTGTGTATTGGAAAATTATTCCACATGTGTTTCCCCATATATAAAATAAACCGTCGTAAGTAGGTATAATCCGTAAATCCAAAATCTGAATCCACATCGGCACTGTAAGCCGTCTCTCCCTTCAACAATCTTTTTTTTTTCTCTCTCTCTCTCTCTCTCTCTCTCTCTCTCTCTTCCTATAAAATGTTCCTGTATCTGCTGACTCGAAAGAAAACATCAAGCTAATCGTAACCGTAATTTCAGCAAAATCCTTCCTCCTCCCCAACTACTATTTTTGATCGTGAGAAGAACAAGAAAGTGAGATAGCCCAAGAAATAGAAGCATCGCCACTCCACAAGCCTCGACCGATGCTCCCTCCCTCTCTCATATGCAATAGAGGTATGGTACATGTATGAAGGATATGATAGTTATACATAATAATATTATTCCTGACTCTGCAAACTCTATGAACTACTAACTTAGATAAAAATGTAACCTATATTGGAGAGAACGTCTATACCATTTTGTATTCTACAGATATATCTCTCATGCTTTCCCGCCGTCCTCCTCTTTTTTCCCTTGGTCTTCTCTCAAATTCTAACATCTAACTCTTCCCCATTCACTTTCCCCAAAAATTGTACAACTTGACTACAATAAGAATACGCCAAAGGTCTCTCATGTATAGATAGAGATGTGTAGAGAGAGAGAGAGAGAGAGAGAGAGAGAACCATAATTTAATACTTGCAATGTAGCAAAGAGCTAGAGGAGCTGGAGGAAGTTAAGTGGGGCCACTATGACTTATGTGATCTGTGTGTGTGTGTGTGCTTCAGCACATCGACGAAGAGAGGGAGAAAACTCCGAGGCACTTGTCTTCTGCACGATCAATTCGTTCAACGGCAACAAATATGCTTCAATAGTTTTCCATGTCGATTTCCTTCCAGCGAATCTTCAATATTGTATATTATACGTGCATCGTCGTACACCATATGTACACACACAAACTAATACATAGTTATACACACATGTGCTTCATCAAATACATCCAAAATTATTTGGGTCAATATTTAACAACAGTAACTTCTCAGCAATATCCATTCCTTCATGTCTTTTTAATATAAATATACTTAACCATGCCTCTATACTAACACAGAGTATGAGGTACACCTAGACAAATAAGTTTACTTGATTTTAGTTTTAGACTTTGTAAAATTATTCATAAACTTCATATTCACAAAATTTCATAATTTTCTAATATTGACCTAACAATTACCATAAATATTCTCATGTGATATCCCAACCATCCTCTCCATATTCTATAATACGCAATTCACCCAATTTTTTTTATCTACATGAATACATGTACAACCCTACATTGGATATGGCTACAAGGGGTCTATAATTGAATTTTAGTTTCAATTCAAATTTCAGTATTTCCCAATATTTTACAATAAAAGTTGTTGCAAGAAGAATAAAAAAAAAACTTTAACAGCTTTCCTATGCTCTACACATGTCCCAACTTTCCAGAACAAGAGAGAGAGAGAGAAGAAAAAAATTATTATTTCGGTGACTTTTACCAGACGAACATTTTAGATGAAAGAAATCTCCTACATTAAGCTCATCGTCAGTCTTCTCATCACACACTCTACCCTGATGCGATACGATATGATGCCTTTGCCTTCCAGTGACATTTTTTTTTTCTTCTTCTCTTTATATATTATTCTTCATCTCCATTCTCTTCTCTCCTTTTTTTTCCTTTTTGCTTTCAAGCGATGCGATAAGTCGAGGACTCCCCAAGAATAATAAGCGAAAATGATTCTTCATTATGATTGCCCCACTGGATTTAGATAGCTATACATGTAGCCTCCTAGCTTTATGACGGCTCTCTCTTTTTTTCTTTCTTTCCGGTCTTCTCTCTCTCCTCAATGTTCTATAGTCTCCTATTTCTTGTACAACTAAAAGTTCTAATACATCTTGTGGACTTGCCTCTTCAATTTGATCCCAGAATCCTCTTTTCCATTGTAATTCCCTTACAGTAATTCATATGTAGTACGTGTATGAGAGAGAGAGTGAGTGAGGGGTGTATATAAAAATCAATTCTTTGAGCAATAAAACCTCAAAAATTTGAACCAATAGATTTCGATTGAAGGAAAGAATCATGTAACTACATGACATTTCTCAACACTAATAAAACTCACCAATGATCTCCCGTCTCTCTCTCTCTCTCTCTCTCTCTCTCTCAGACAGACACCCCACCAGTACAACTTACTCTATTTACTAGAAGCATTAAATTAATTAGCTGTGAACACTGTCTCTCCTCCATGTAACATGTATTTACTGTATAAAATCCCCCATTTTCAACACACAATACAGAATTCACTATGTGGGCTAGGCTACATTAAGTAGTGTAACTGTATGTACGTGCCATTTCATACAAAAGACTATTTTATATACAACATTTGACTTTACTTTCTAAGCAAAAGTTGTTGTTAATCTTTTGACTCCTTCAGAAAAGAGAGAGAGACTACTCGACTCTACTCCTCAACCTCAACCCACAGACGAGAATGAATCATGAGGATGGGAGAATCCGACAAAAGTTCTTGTGTGCTCCATCATCAAAATCAGCATTCTATGAGAAAGTTTAATCATTGGCTAATAACATCAACATCTACACTCTCCACACCACCACCACAGAGAACACTCCTAAGAAGAAGATTCAGTCACTAAAAACATGGCCAAGGAGCATCAGTCGTATTATTCTACAACGTGTTATATCTCCACCTCCACTCCTATAATAAAAACATATGCTATTTGTAAGTATTTGTAGTGTACTACCTTCATATAATCTGTAATACTTATAACTTGAATGTATCCTTTTTTTATACACTTGTCATCATCATGTAGGTCATATAGTAAAATAGTTTCATACACAACATTTATATTTATACAGGCAAAGATAAAAAAATAATCAGGAAAATGATGTATAAAGTCTAGACTTTGACTTAATGAATACACATTTATTTCAACACACAAAATATATTAACCCCTACCTCACTCACTTTATTTACCTACTCTCGTACACCATCTTAGACCAAATCTCTGTCTCTTCATCTTCCATTAATTTCTACTAAACCCGAGGCTCTCTACCTATCTTCTGTGTAAGAAGACAGAGAAGATGGAAGGGAGGGAGGAAGGGAGGGAGGGAGGGAAGAAAAAACTCCCTTCATTGCAAAAAAACAAACAAGAGAATGGAGAAAGAAGAAGAGAAAAAAAATAATTTTAGTTTGTAACTTGGCACTTGGCACTTTGCTCAATACAATCATCCCTGCCCCCACTGCTTACTGTCGTTGTACCGTAACAAAACAAGAATAAAGTAGACAATAGGAAAAAATGTAATTCTTTTCGGTGGTGTCACCCAATGTATCCGAAAAATGTTAGTCAGAATAGTAATCTTCATCTCTAATTCTATCTTCCATATTTGTAGGTATACAACAAGATGAACACTTGTACTGATACAGATACATAATGATATATTTAAAAAAAACTCCTCCTCTTCTTCATGATAAACATATTGACTAAAAAAATCTTTTATACAAATATAATATGGTGGCTAAAGGAAGAAGAAGAAGAAGAGAAAAAAAAATATTGGCAAAGATTTGAGACTGGGATGGGTTGTGGTTTCTGCTTTCTACTTCGCCATGCAACAGCAGTAAGTCGTTATCTTTATCATAGCCGCCCTTTGCCCATACAGTTCATCCTCTCACTTGTATAACAAACTTTGTATTATATAGTACTTTAAATACTAACTGAACTGTGTTGTCTTCCTATAGACAGAGAGAGAGAGAGAGGCAAAATGTGAATGTGAGCAATGGAAAGGCTAACACGAACTAACAGTCATAGAATATAAGTTGGATTCTCACTACCATTTGGCATGATATTGTCCCAATATGCACAAGACAATGGTTCTCTTGTCAGTGTCACTAGTGCTCCTGTGTGTGTGTGTGTAAAGACTTCAATTGAAGCTTGTCTCCCTTTTGGTTTCGTCGTCTGCAACAAGACGATAGGAAGAAGAGAGAGAGAGAGAATAAAATATGTATGTTCAAGTGGAATGTGAAACGAAAAGTAAACTACGTAACAAATACATGAAGGAAGATCCAAATACGAATAGACGAGTAGATAGACAAGGATTATAGACAGAAAGTCTCATCATGTGCGGATAAAAGATGGGTTCGACTTGGAAAGAGAGAGAGAGAGAGAGAGAGAGAGAAACTTGCCTGCTCACAGTCAGTTCAGTTTCCAGCTTCGAGTTTTGGAATGAGCCAAGACAATGACAAAACACTTTAATCACCGCCATCATGCCGCATTCTCATTCCTTAAAGTTATACATCCGTTTCTCCTTCGTTTCCTAGACAAACGATGTGGCTTCTGGTCCTCCTCTCTCTCTCTCTTGAGTCTGAATTTCTTCTTCAACCGACTACAACCCATCTTTTCTCTCTCTCTCTCTCTCTCTGACGATTATATTCCTCTAACAAACTATATGGGTACATATTATAATAATAGATAAAGAGAGAGAGAGACTTGAGATAAACGATCAATGAAGGAATAGTAGCTCAATTATTTTCCATCTTGTTTTTACACCTTCCTCTTATCCAACACATGTATACCAGAGGGTGATCACATCTTTTTTTGGCCCTTGTCTAACCTCCATTATATATCTATTTGTACTAACATGAAAAGAACCCCCAAACAATATCACATTTCAACTTTATTGATTCCAAGTCTTCCCCCCCCCCCAAAAAAAATTTATTACTACAATTTATGACATTGAATTCAAAGTCCGACAAATCCATTCTCAGTCTTTTGTTTTGAGGTCATCAGCATCATCAACTATAAAATACAGTGAACATTAAAGCAGATAGGGAAAGCTATTATCACCCTTTGCATTATATACATGCTCCGCATCTTCCCCATTATTTTGGTCCTATTTTTTACTTCATGTAGATTTCTATTTCTAAAGGATCATGATCTCTTGATTTAAGAAAAAAAAACCAAAATTTGAAAATAAAAGTACACACCAAAATGAGAGGGAGAGGATTAATGTACAAAGTGTCGATTGAATCTCCTAAAGACCTCCAAAACGTTAGTTTATTACAATAGACCCGAAAAAAGAATAAGAAAGAGAACAAGAACATTAAAAAAAGGAGGAACATCAATGTGAAGAATGAAGAGAGAAAAGAAAAGAAATCGAACCAATATCTCTCTTTTTTTTTTCTTCTTTGCTACCTATGAAAATCTTTTTTCGGTTTTTCTTCCTCTTCTTTAACTCTCTCTCTCTCTCTCTCCATGTCAGTTTGTGAGAACCATAGAACCATTTTCCCATACGGTTCTCAACTGACGCGTATCCAACTTACGAATCCAAATTCAACTTATCGTTAAAAATACCGACAGAGTGCCAAACTATAGACTAACCTTGACACCAAAAAATGATGGTACATTGTGATAAAATACAAACTACAACAAGAACATTTCATTTGAACCATATTCTTCAACCTCATCTATATAAATACGGTACATGTACATAACACATATACATGTTAAAACCACAGAGCACATCTTCACCTCTTTTTTATCTTGTCTCTACTCCATCCATACATATATTCCCCCTCCCCTACTTTTTCTTGACTCGTTTTTTTCTCTCTCTCTTGCCTTCTCGTCTTAATTTCTTTTCTTCCTCAATCCTTTCCAGTTGCTCCTCTTTTTTAAATTTCCATACAAACCACAATGTTTTCATGCTTAAACAACTTTATCCTCTCTCTCTGTTTCTTTTTGCATAGACGAAAACCACCATCAAATCATCACCGTCACATTTTTTTCCACTCTTCTTTTCCACTACATACCACTTATAATCAACAAACACTCACATTATGTGAACTCAAATAAAGAGAGAGAGAGTCAAAAAAGACTACGAGGAATAAATAAGAAATGTAAAAGGAAAGGAAAAGAGAGAGAGAGAGAGAGAGAGAGAGAGAGAGAACAAAAAAACAAGAAAAATGTTTTTGAACTAAAAACTGGAAAAAAATCCGAAATCCAAATTGACCTGTATCTTTAGTAAAGTTGAAACAAACAAAAAAAAAAGAGGGGAGCGTAAAAAAAAGAATAAATGTGTAGAATTGTTGGTGTGTAATAAAATCTAACGTATTTATATATACAAAAGTCTCAAAGTATTAGAGAGAGAAACTAAAGGGTAGATTTTAAAAAATAAAACTAGTACAAAAAATATAGAGGGGGAGGGGGAATAGGAGGAGGAACGCTTTTCAAAAGTGTTTTTATTCTTATCACGTTTCACCGAAAAAACCGAATGCCAAACGGCGGCGGATAGGATAAGACGTCAGCATTCTATGCTCTCACAACATTTAACTTTGACAACATGTTTCAACTTCTTCTCCTTTTTTTTTCTCTCTCTCTCTCTAACTTACAACTGTGTACAGCGGCCACGGCTCTACGAACAAACTAGCAAACAAATTTTCTACTAAAACATTGTCAAGGTTCTCAATAACATTCACCGTAACAGCAAGGAAAACAGGAGAAGGAACAACCATTATCAACCCACCTGATTCTCATCCTGACTTTTTTTTTCTCTCCCTTCTTCTTTCTTCTATAACGAAAACGACATTTTCGACATTTTCCTCCTCTATCCTCCCCCCTTCTCTATGCATTCTTCTCCATAACACACTCAAATAACCTCAAAAAAACCGAATGTATATATATAATATATATGCTTGTATGGTACCTTTGTAGTACTGTCAGTGTACTTCTCATCACTAAAATATATTTGTTTTATTTTTTTTGTAGAGAGATGGGGGGGAAGAAGAAAAAAAACAACATGATTTAATTATAATTGCAAACATGTTTTTACATTTATCTCTTATTCTTTATTTTTATTTTTTATTTATAATTCAAGGATCTAATTCTATGTGTGTGTGTAACATATAAAAATAGTAAAAAAAAAAACTTTGAGATTTAAGCATGATAAAGTTAAAACATGTAAACAGAACCTTAACATTTTTTAAAATACAAAGACATTAGACTTTAAGAGAGAGAGAGAGAGAGAGTTCACTTTATGAGAAAAAGTTGACTCAATTTATTTCTTTGCCGACATTTTATTCAACTAAAACCATGTAGAACACATCATATACATAACACAACTAGAAGCGTGTGACAACTACCTACTCTCAAAGAGAGAGAGAGAGACTCCGATTAATAAATTTCAAACCAAATAAAATCAAAGTTAAAACAAAACATTCTCCACATTTTTATTTTAGTCACCCAATTTTTTGAATTTCAACTTTTCCCATGAATCCAAAACATAAGTTTTTATGTTATATGTATTTTTAGTCAACAAAAAAAAATATAGAAAAAATACTTTAAATAACATTATGGTTACGTAAATCAAAAAATGTTATGTACTTTTTACTTTTTTCTCAAATACTATTTCGGCTTTCGGCAAGGACAGCCATAGTATCAAAGTAAAAATGATGATGAAAAAAAAAATACATAACATATTTTTCTCATCCATATTCCTATTTCCAATAACAATCTCTGTTGTATACAAAATGGAAGAAGATTTTTATCAATAAAAATGGATTTAAAATAAAATTTAAATGTTTCTTCTTATATTTTTATTATATCCTCATTTCTCTAGGAAAAAATATTATGAATATTTTTTTTTTTGAAAAATGTACTAGGTAGGTACTACTACGAAAAAAAACAAAATATATAGGTTAAATGCATTAGTATGTTTTTTTAAAGTAAAAAAAAGAGACAGATATTTCCAATGAACACCATTTGTACTGATACTCGCTACTCATGATGAAAATAGTTTTTTTGAGGATAATTTAAAATGTAGTAAATTTTTACATAAATATCTTATATATAAATCTTTTATTTCTTTCTCTACCAATTGCAAATTGTTCATTCCATTACTTTTTTTATTGTACTTGAGGCATTCAAATTGGATGGGTAATTATTGTAACTGATTTGAGAGACGGAGAGAAAGAGAGAGAGAGAGAGAAAAACAATAAAGTAAATTAAATATAGATAATACACACATAAAGAGAGAGAGAGAGAGAGACAAACAGATGAACGGTACATGACTCACGGCCTAAAATATTCTCTGTCGTAAAACAAAATAAAGAAAGAAAGAAGCAAGTCTAGGGAGAAGAGAGAGAGAGAGACAGTATATTTACGATTAGTTTTTTTTTGTTCATCGTGACTCTCTTCTTTCTCCGGCATGACGTAAATACTACAACACATACCGTACGTGAATTTTTTTTCTTATATGTGTAAGCAAAAAGAAAAAAAGAAGCGTAATGAAAGGCCGTTAGTATACATAATTCTCAAGTCTGCAATGCATGGTTAATGCGAGTAAGCGAGTGTAAGGCATTCTCAACACTGGCAGAGCATAATAAATATAAATATTTTCCATTTTCCATTTGCATAAGAGTTATTTCTAGTTTCCTCCTGTTGTCTTTCCTTCTAACAGGAACTGAGAAGACATTAGCATAATAAAAAAAAGAAGAAGAAGAGGAGGAGGAGAGAGAGAGAGAGAGAGAGGAGTGCTGAATGCTTAAGTTAAACTAAGAAATGCGAAAAAGCAATAGCAAAAGAAGTAAAGGTTCTCCTTTTCCCCTTAGTACAGAATAAGAGTGTGTACAAACAGGACAGAGAGAGAGAGGGAACCTACATACAGTGAGCGGATGGAGTAGGTAAAGAGCGGAAGAGCCTTTCAAAATTTGACAAGTATAAGACAACATCAAGTCTTTAAAAAACACTTTTAACATTTTAAGCATTTTACGCATACGAAATAAGCCTGAATATACTATATCTTTTTCCCCTATCAAATACGACTACACACACACATACTCACATATCCATGATTTCACTCTTTATGCGTATGTTAGTCTATGAATTTTCTATTGTGAGTGTCTATTCATACACACTTACATGTAGGTACATGTGGATGTAGATGTGGAGTTTTAAAACAAATGGAGAATACTATACTTTACCACTACAACTATCTCTGTACTACAGATACTACTCTCTCTCTCTCTCTCTCTCTCTCTCTCCTTCCTCAACTCTCATGTGTTATAACCCCCATTAGGTTTCCAGCTTCGATTGTCAGTCTGTTTACACTTAAATGCACTATGCTTCATTCTCACTCTTATAGACATAATAATGTGAATGTGTGTGTGTGTGTATGTGCAAAGTGTTGTTTGGCAATTCAATTGGCACAAGCAGTCTACTTTTAAGCATTGCAATTCCCCAAGATAAAACGATGAAAAATTTAAACAACCTCTTACCACTACAGCCTCCACTATAATATACATGTACGATTATATTAGAGAGAGAGGGAGAGAAGAGAGTTGAACATTGTACACTTTATGTGTCTTTTCTAAAATGGACGTTCGATGTAAAATCCTTCCCTATAGTAAATAGGATACATATACATATGTGTACATAATACATGTACAAAAAAGTATGAGAGCCCACACGACTACATACTACATGCCATCCTCACTGTCCCTTCCATTTCATCCTACCGCAGCAAATACCAAAGTCCATACGGAGTGATCATGAATTTAAAATTGAATCTGTCTCTAGTAAAAGCTCTATACATCGTTGATACATGTAGTAAATAGTCAATCCTTGGGTCCTGGCCTCACAATAATCACAGTTCATCAACAATCAACAAGAACTCCCTCGTAATGTGGCCATGTTTTTTTAAAAAAAAGTTTTACTCCATATACACATTTTATACAAACTAAAAAAAAGTCTCATCTGGATTCCATTCCCTGACGGCCCTAATTTTCTCTCTCTCTCTAGACAGACAATAGCCAGGAAAAACTTTGACTGAATTATGAAGGTAGACATGAAAATGAAGAGGATTTAAAAAGAAAAAAAGACATTTTATTGGATGAATAAAATAAACTACATTTAATTTATATTTAAATGATAAGATACTATTTAAATTAAAAAGAATTTTACCATTGTTGATTAAACTATTTTCTCTTAAAAATGTCTGTACATTTGGGCACATATGGCTTTGAGTCATGGTCTACATCTTACCCCTCTCTCTCTCCCTTATAAATTTAGTCAAAGTCAGTGACGAATGTATGAGATAGTCTCAAACTCGCAAATAATAGTTTTCCATTATAAATTATTGCATTGCAACTTTGGATTTAGTGGGAAGCATTTAGTGGGAAGTAGACAAGAGAGAGAGAGAGAGAGAGAGAGAGAAAGGGAGATTTTTCTATTTATCGTAAGATAAGTACACACACACACACTTCATCTACAAGACTTGGACTCTTTGTGGACTGAATTCATTAGAGAGAGGTAAAATATATAAGATCCCTCTTTTCCTCTTTCTCCCATTTGGTTTTCATTGGAAATTGGATGCTGTGTACAATTCTGTCGCTATCGTATTATGATACTAACATGTGAAGTGGATAATGGAAGTTGTGAGGAATAAAGAGGAGAGGAGAGGGTGGTAGTGCTCTCTCATCCTGGTCATACAGTCCTCGTGTTGGTTTTGTCTGATACGGATCTTTACGAGAGAAGGAAAAGTTCGGATCACATTATCACCCGATGAACAACTAACGAGAATGTGCCAAAGGATTATGCTCTCTCTCTCTCCATATGTGCACAGCACAAGATAATGCATTTAATACCTTCTGCCTCTCTCTCTCTCTCACACACATACACACACACACTTCCATCCAACACCCTCCACTATAACTCAAACTTTAGACAAACACTATCCTCTTAACTCCTCTTCCCTTTCCTATTCCCTTTTCTAAGGACAATGACAAAGACAAAAACAAAGATGAAGACGATGACAAAGAAACACTCCCTCCTCCCCTCCCCTCAATCTAACTACCCATTCTATAATATTATGTATATGTACACATACACACAAATGCGTAATGACATTTACAAAACTAAAGTCCTCCATATGAATAGCCATATTCTACTTATATCTTTACAGATACTCTCCCATCCAGACTCTTAGTCACTCACCCACACAAAAGACTTTTACCCTTACCAACATGAATCAACTTTAGAGAGAGAGAGAATATATTTTTAAAATTTTATAGATATTCTTGAGATTTTCAATTTACATTTAAAAAAAGAATTTGATGAGAAATTAAAAACAACATGGACCGTTTGACTGGAGTTGTAGAGATTGTCAATAGAAATGGGGAGGAGGAATGGATTTTGAGTTTAACTTTCCTTGATAATTTTACTTTTAGTTTTGACTAAAACTACGTACAGAGAGAGAGAGAGAGAGAGAGACAAGACTGTACAGGAGGAATGAAGGATTCAACGAAACGAAAATTTATTGACGTAATGCAATGTGGAATATTTCATGCGGAAATTTGAATTTTGGAACTGGATGTGCACTAATTACTCCTATACCATGTTGCATTCATCAACCAACAATTAAATTCTTGCATCCAAAGTCCCAACTCATTAAAATTACGTCCATACTATTTTTTTTGTGTATCATGAGATGAGCATCATATGATGAAATATATTTTACATGTACAATATATTGATCATATCCCACCTATTTTTTTTCTATAAACTTTCTGTTCTCTTTCCCATGGCCATGGATGGCGTAGTAAATAAAAGTCTACAAGGTATATTTTATTAGTACTCAATGCTCATATTATACAGACACTCTACAAAACATTTCTCCATGGTCAGTTCAATTTTAGTCTCCTAATTATTATGCCAACCTTCAAATGAATCACAGATTGAATTGAAAGACTCGTAATAAATATAAATTTTATTATGTTATGAATTTGTATGAAAATATGTACACACATTTTAAACTCTTTAAGCTTGATATGAATATTCCCAGCTACATTAAATTTATTATGTTATGTATTTCCCTGCATATTATTACCAAAGAGAGATAATGTTTATTGAAATTATGTTCAATTCTCAACTTAAAAAAAAGTTTATCAAAATAAATAATAAAAAGTTTTGTAAATATCTAAAATTTGCATGTCATTTCATTACGTTCCAATTACCAAGAAAAAAATATAAAAACTTGATAGAGTCAATCCCTGAAAATCAGCACTTCTCTAGATTTAGTATCTTTTTAAATAATAATCAACTTGAAATGTGATTCGAAGAATATTATTTATTTTTTTATAAAAATAAATAAATAAATGATAATGATGAAACATAATTAGAAGTAGACCTACTTGAAATATTATTTATAAGTGGTAATAATTCTCTTGATAAATTCTCCATAGAGAGCTATATAAAGCACTTAAAATTTTCTCTTCTATCTGTCTAATTGGTAGTCTAACTAAACTAAAAGTCTCATGAAATGGGAACCAAAGGTAAATTGTATCAGCTGAATACACAATAGGATTATTAGCAACACTGAACTTACTACATGTGTAGGTACATCTATAACATGTAGCTTTCATAAACTCTCATACACTTTTTCCATACATAAAACGTATCCTTATTAAAATATTATCCTTTTGATTGCGTAATTCCCATAACAAAAACTATATACCTGTACAGGTACAGTACAAGTGAAAGTGAGTAGTGTGTATGTGCATATGGGGGATATTTTATAAAAGGAAAGCTATTCTATCGATAGAATGGAAGGGGAGAAGGAAGGGGGTGAAAGTAAAAGCAAAAGCAAAAGCGTTGAATTGTTTTTCCCTTTGTAGTTTAGTATAGTTTCAACTTTCAACTGTTAGAGAGAGAGAGAGAGATCTACTGCATCCATACTCAAGTCCTTACACGATCAAGGGAAAGACTAATTCACTTGAAAAGTATATTTATTAAGCTATTGAAACAAGAGTGTAACACAAAGAAAGAGACAGGGGAAAGAGAAAAGTTAATGGAAAGTAAAAGGTGGCTCAGGAAGGATTCACCGATCTACGACCTGCGATAGACTATAATAATTATATAAGCTGGCAAATACCAAGTCAGTGCCTCGAGGAGATTATTCTCTACATCAGTTCAATGTTCTCTCTCTCTCTCTCTCTCTCCTCTTCATGTATGGTACAATCCGTGTGTATATATGTATTCTCTTCTCGTTCTCGATCTCGTTCTCACTATTTGACATCCTTAAATAAATAAACACATGTAGAATACATGTGAGTTAGTCAATCTGCGGCTCCTACCTACTCCCTACCTTTTTCCACACTATGTATAGTATGTACTACCTATGCTTAATATTATAAGAAAACTTCCGACTGTTTTTAAATTATAGACAAGTACCTAATCCCGTTATGAACTCCTCTCCAACTCAACTCAGCTCAACTATCTCTCTCTCCATTTTGTATAACCTCTTGGTACTCTTTGGACTCAGGAAGAACAAAAAGAGTCTTGTGTCTAATCGATGATTTCAACAATGTCCACGGATTCAACTTGTACCCTCAATCTCCCAACACACATTCATTTCATTTTCCCTTTTTACCTAACCTTCTTCATCCCCTGAATTAGTTTTTTTTCGTCCACATTGCACATCCTTCCTCTAACTTTCTTCTTCAAGTTTTTTTTCTAGAGAAAAAAGTCTTTTAAAAAGATATTTTATACTTTATATATATAAACATACTGTATATCTGTATATACATAAAATAGTACAGTCTACATAGTAATCTCTAGATATACATAAGACTAGTAAAAAGATAATTCGAAATTTTATGGAATTACATCAAGTGTAGACAACCCGCCTAAACCAGAATAGTTTTATATGTACACTTGTACACACACAAAAGTGTACCACAGAACCATAGCTTCTAATGTCGTCTCATGCCTCATCAACAAGAGACGATGAGAAAGGGAAAGAGAGAGAGAGATCTAATTAACCTGAAGCTTAGGCTTATGATATTCTCATGCCTAATTTCTCCTGTCTAACATCACACCAAGAGGTAAACTACATATATACAGAGAAACTGGTGGAAATTATTATATATTTTATATCTAACATTGTCATATGATACACCATAATATAAATATACAGGTATATATTTATTATATCGTATTAGGTATACTGTCATTAATCACGCGTATAATTTCTCATGCTAATAAGTAATAAGTATGTAATTCCAAATTTACCACTTGGTTCTCTTCTCCCTACCCAACATAACCCCAACTCCCTTCCAATCATCTGGCTTAACAAATCGAATTAACTAATTTTCAAGATTTGTTTACTCTATTTTGGTTTCGTGCTGATCATCATGATAATGATGCAAGTAGGAAATAAGCCACTCTCCTTCCCTCCTTATCTTATTTCCTTTGACTCTCAACACATTACTAAATTATATTTTGTGGAGCGTCAAATCTACACAAATAAATAATGATAACAAGTACAAGTTAGTCATTTTTCCAAAACCAACCTCATCCACTCCTCCAACTACAGTACAGTGTTACTATATTTATATATATAAATAATAAATATATATATAATAAAAAGTTGTTTCTTTTTATGTAATCTAAAAATAATGTTTCAGTCAAATAATATAAAAGTGAGTGGTAGAGAGAGAGAAGGAGCAAAAAAATATATAACACAACATTATTATTGTATAACATTTTTTTTATCGGTAGAAAATATGATAACAACTTTTCGTGTCCTTTTCACTCGCGAATGGTCTGCTTTTCTATTCATTTTCTTTCACACACACAGTTTGAGTCACAGCCGGAGTCTTCAGAGAGAGAGAGAGAGAGAGGCTCACAAAGTTGAGAGACAGAAAAGCCAAAGTCTTGTCCTGTATGTACTTGTACTATTCCACTCTGTCACTTGTTCCTTCCTTATCATCTTATCAGTTTCAGTTACAGCCAAAAAAAGCCAAAGCCAAAAGACTTGCTGTCTGTCAGCCCTTTTCGTTTTTGGCCTTATAATATACTATACACTACTACTCTCCCTCCCGCCTCCCTCCTGTCCTCCTCTCTCCCCCTCCTCCTCTTCCTTCTTTTTTTCTTCTTCTTCTTCTTTCGTGAAACTCTGTCTCTTTCTCTCTCTCTTCTTTTCTTTTCTTTTTCTAAGGAAATGAATCTTCTTGACGTCTCCGGGCGACAACAAAGAAAGTTGAGAGAAAAGAACCAAGACCGGAGCAAACCAAAAGGAAAACGTGTTCCATTTATACACACACTTTTTTTTGTCTATATCCACACATATAGAGACATAGTTGCAAAAGCAAGAAAGAGAGAGAGAGAGAGAGAGAGAGAGAGAGAAAGAAAAAAAACTTCCCTTTTCATTTGTCTCTTTTATACTTTACCGTCCAATTTGACTCTACTTCTATCTTATCATAATGATCATATCATGTAGCATACACATCCCATGTAAAAAAAAAAATAACGCATCATCCATAAGCATTCATAATATGTATGTGCATAATATATGTACAACACACTAGTTTAAAAAAAGATGAAGGAGGGTAGTTAAGCTAACAATATGAAAATATGATAATATCCTCCGTTTGCTTTGTGTTTTTTTCCCATATACACATTGTTATAGTTTCTGTTACTTTTTTTCTTTTTCTTTTTTTTTGTTGTTGTTCAAGGTACATGATAATATAATGTGTTATAAGAAGAAGGAGTGTATATTATAAATAGGAAAACAAGTCCTTAAACATTGCATATAATGGCAACAATATTTACAAAACAAAAGAGTTTAGTTCTTTCTCTCCCCCCCCCTCTTTCCTCTAGTCCATTTTCTAGTCTACTTGTAACAAGAATAGAGAATTCCATGCTGGCATTATTAATACACAAGTTCAATTTAAAAATTTGCAGCCGTATTCAAACAACTTGAGAATAATTTTATGTATAATATATATATATTTATATTAGATACCTTCCTGTACAGTCTGCTTTATTTATGAGGGAGCCATAGTGAAAGTATTCGTTAAAATGTCCACATTACATTACTACTGTACACATGTAAAAAGTTGTATAAATTATATGAACATTTTTTGCAAAAAAAGAATTAATGCAAATTATTCAACTTTTACAAAAAAATGTAATATTCTTTGAAATTACTATTTTGTGGTCAATGAGAATCAATGAAATATCATTTTTTTGCAATTTGCCAGTAATGTATGTCCAGTGTCACGAGTGAATTTTAAAAAAATAAAAAATATTTCTTTTTCATAAATAATAAAATTTTCAATTTAAATTTCAAAAATATAGTTCAAAATGTATCTCGCAACGTAGGAGGTCTCTCATAAATGAATTTTACTGTAGTACAAACTTTAATCTACATGTAAAGTTCTATATTGACACAGAAACAAAAGGGAAGACTTTTACATACATAAAGACTCTACGTGTGTACACACACTAACACACGCTTGAACCTCTCTCTTTTTTTTAATTTCTTATGCATTGAATGGGAGAACGTGATGGCATGCCAGTGTAATACTCTTTACACGTACAAATAATTATTAATACAATGGAAATGCAGTGAAAAGTACAAAATACAAAAGGAAGAGATAAAAAAAGAGAATTCAACAAAGTGTACTCCCATGCATGATACAAAATATTTTGCATTTTCAACCCTACAAAATCCATACAGATTAACTAGTCTCACATGAAACTTTCTGCAAAGATTCCTTCTCTCTCTTTTTTAGTTGAGAATCGATTTTTTTCAAAAAGTTATTTGCTTTGCCATAAAAACTTGCCTTGGCTTTGACTTTTCTCTCTCTCTCTCTCTCTCTGTCTCCATTGACATACGAGAAATCTATAGAGTGGTTGGTGTACACAATTTAATGTTTAAATACTTCTTTGATCCTTCAGCCTATTCTCATACCCCCCATGGTGTTGACCAATTCAAAGTGTCTATATTATTTATACACAGTGGTAACTCTAGCTACAAAAACAAAGCTCTCTTGAATTTATTGATTAGAAAACATAAAATCCTTGTTTATTTATTACACAATCCTCAAATGCAATTCATGCTAATGTTATTCAAAAACGACAGAGAGAGAGAGAGAGAGGTGAAAGTCCAAAATTTACAAATACTTTGCATAACATTAATATTACACATTGAAAAAAAAAACAAAAATAGTTTGGAAAAGACGAAGTGGAAGCTCTCATTTCTAAAATGTTTTTAGTGGTTGATGAATTATAATTCTCTTCAAAAAATTATGAATTCACTCCCCCTCATTCCCCATTTCCACTAAATACACATAAACCGCACAGTCACGAGAGAGAATCCCCCCACTCCATGAAAATGAAAGTTTTCATTTAATCTCAAAATAATGAAATAATTAAAAGAAATGTATTGCCATTGTGAAAATTGGAGAGAGAGAGAGACAAGACAAGAGACAAGACAACATACAATCATGGAACATGGACACACACACACACAAAAGGTACATACTAGTCAAGGTATCTAGTGTCTTACACTTGACACGGCACGAATATTTTTAACTTCATTACTTGAATTACTTTTTGTGAGTGTGTACTTAAGTCGGAAGGAGAAGTGAAAACAACAGGAGAGATTGAATGTAATGCCCTAGCTTTTATCTTTTTATAGTCTCTCTCCACTCTTCTTATAATATACCACTCTTTTTTTCCCTTATAGTCAACCTCTTTACTTTTCTCATTCTCTCATTTCATATACTTTATTCCCTACCAGGACTATATATTTATTCTTCTCTATCCATACATGTACAGATGTACATGTACTTTTTACCTACCAAAATGAAAAGAGCACATGTAGTCACATGGTATGCACACTCGTGCAAGAAGAATGAAAGTGTGTGTTTTCTACTCTTTTTTTTGTAGCACATAGGTACACACACATCCAAAATCTACACAAAATGGCTATGATACAAGAAAGAGAGAGAGAGAGAGTTGGTACAGAGCATACACACACAAGCACAAGCAGGAGCTCTTCCATAAAAGTCAATTCTACCATTAGAGAGAGACTAAAGTACACCTTTATTTCTTCTCTCAGCCATTTTCCAAACGATTAACTGAGAAAAGTATATAACTTCAGTCTATTTTATCCTTTCCCTATAACCCATTATTCGATTATTTTCACAGATGAATCCAATCGCTTACCCCCTTACTACCTACCCTCACATCGATTTCTCTACACAAAAACTCGAGAGAGAGAAAATACATACTACCTCAAGTACCTTTCTCTCTCTCTCTCTCTCTTTAGACTTGCACCACTACCACGAGTACAATCCTTTTGTTAAAGAAAACTGCCCAACATGTGATATACTTTAGTTTATACCTTGAAAACCCTCCCCCCACAATATGTGTGTACCATAATATTAAAGCCAGTTTCATACATATGAACACATAAAGACAAAGACAATAAGACTACCTACAAGCGCTAAGATCACAACACTCAATGTAATGTAGATCACGATCTTTCTCCATCTTGAACTCACCATGATTTTCCTATCAAGTCAAGAGAGAGAGAGAGCATTACGTATAATATAATCCTAATCCTTCTTTTGGTCTTTTCAACTTTCTAGACTAAGAACAAAAGGAAAGTCCACAATGACTAAGAAATTGACTAATCTAATCTTTACAATATACAAAGACATATATGTATATGTATAGGTACATACATAGAGAAATGTAATTGCCTAGATAGTTTCACAATGTGTTTCTTAAAGATGAAGTATAGAAAGACCAAAAATAGAGAGGGTGGAGAGAGAATATAGATAGAAAACCATTTTCTCAAAGTTATGTGATTAGATGCACCTTCAAATTTATAGCTGATCATTATTAGTAGTTGGACCTTTAGACGGAAAGAAGAAGGTTGATGATGAAGATGAACCCAACTCAGCTAATTTGAGCTCTCTCTCTTTTTCTTTAATAGCCTCAAGATTTCATAGATGACTAGACGAGATGACGGATTCATTAGTTCATCAACATCAAGAGCAATTATAAATTAGAGTGCAGTTCTCGTGATTCACCCATACATGCTCCACTGCACCACTGGAAATCCTTTTCATGGAAATTCCACCGATAAGCAGGAAGCCCAAGTATATAATATATTTTGTGTAGAGAGAGAGAGAGACTGAATAAAGTTGCTACACACATTGAATAGACAGTTAAAACAGTCTTGGACTGAAATATTAGAGAACCTCCCGTTTTGCATAATAACACTAAAGACCTTACTCCAGTCTCTACTGCTACTCCCACTCACTTCCTTTTAGTCCAACTAGTAAAAACTATGTACATTTAAATATATTATACATGTACATGTAGCTGAATGTATCACCAAAAAAGAGAATCATATAGATAAATACTTTCTCCTCTTTTCTTCTCTCCTCAACATCCATTTTATATATTCTCAACTTCAGCTGACAGATTCAAGAGTTTACACGCTACCCCCATACCACGTCAATGATTCTCTCTCTCTCTCTCTAGTCCCTTGCCTTTCAAGGAAAGTAAATTATTTTGCATCCTTCTTCCTACTTTCAACTCCCTCTCTCTCCCTCTCTCTCTCTCTCTCTCTCTTTCATTTTATACTTTGTGATTTCTCCCACACTGTTCAAAATTCTTCTTTTCTTTTGACTTGTTCCTCCTCCTCCTTCCTCTCTCTCTCTCATACACATTTTAGGTATTAAATTGTACACAAAAACAGTGCCAAATAAATGTTTGAACAATTCTCATCAATTTCATTATCATTACAGTGTAATAATTAATTTTAATTTGTCAAGCCTCAGTGCTTAAAACAAATACACAACTTGTTTTACTCTCTCTCTCTCTCACTCTTTCTCTCTCTCTCAATCAAAGAATTTGTGACATAACTAAAATACTAATGATGATATTACAATATTAAAATAGAAAATGAAATGCGTGTGCGTATGTAGTGTAAATGTAGAAAGACTAGTAAAAAATTAAATAATTTAAAATAATATGTACCATGTGATTTAAAACAAAAAAATCACTAACATTTTTTTTATAAAATTCCTCCATAAATGTTTCATTCTCTTTCTCTTTGAATAATATGGTGACCGACTTTCCATTTATAAATTTTTGATTCATAAAAAAAAGAATCTGGAAACTAGTTTTAGAGACGTTATGACATAGGAGTCAAAAGAAAGAACAAAGTATAAGAAATGAATTAAAAGAAGAAAAAAAAACTCAAGTCCTAATATATACGACACACACACACACACAGAATAGAATAGAGCACATAAACTGTTCCACATGGGAGAAACTCAGACTTAGCTTCCTTTGTCGCATTAAAGATTTTTCCGTCGTCATAAAAGAAAGTGGAGATTGATGAAATGATAATATAGTTACGATGACTTGATTATTCTTTGACTCAAATGTAATTACTGACATAGACATTAATTGATTTTTTTTCTTCGTCTTCTTCATCTTCATCTTCTCCAGAAATCGTCACAAAGGCTACAATAGCTAATAATATATGTTACTTTTGTATACTAAAGCATACTCTCCCCCTCCTCCTCCTCTCATATCTATTATGTAGCCATATTGTGTGTCATATTGAACAAGAACCAAGAGAGAAAAAAAAGATCCTTCCTTCCTCTTTTTTCATTCACCGTCAATTTAAGTAGACTGACATTATATTTCGCGTACACTCAAAATGTGAATGTGACAACGTCATACCCTCTCCCTCTCTCTCTCCGTCTCGTACACAAAAAAAGCACAAAGTCCTCCACATTATAGTTATGTCATGAGCCATGGTAGAGATTATATCCAAGAAAATAGATTTATTGACAAAGTTTTCTCCCATATAAGATACAACTATAGCATCATATCATAGAACAAGTTTAGCCAAAAAAAAGTCAAGGGAAAAAAAAGAGGGGAAAAAAATTGGTCGTACAAAGGATCAGTCAATAGACTAATAAAATGAAGCATAACTACTATACACTATAACATGTACTCCTACCCCCTTCCTATCTTTTCCTTGTCATTGCCATTGCATTCGGGTAGGTTTTCCATTTTTTATTCTTATTGTTCTTCTTTATGATGGAAAGAGAAAAAAAGTCTCCAACACCACAAAATGCTTCTCTCTCTCTCTCTCTCTCTAGATAATTACACTGGGTAGAGATTTCCTTCCTCGTCCAACATCACCTTCCTCTTCATCTTCTTTTACTTCTGCCAAATGGAAGTGATGGGTTTGACCCAGATTTTCTCCTCTTTCTGTCCTTTCCCCTCCACTGCCACTCTCTATCTCTACCAAAAACTGCACACACATATAACGAGAGAGAGAGGAGTATGAGCGTGTACAGGAAAGTATATAATAAGACTTCCTAACTCAGAGAAAAAAAAAGTAATCACCCACACTTCTTAAACGAGTCTCCAAAAAGTCTAAGTCTAAGTTGAGCGTGTATATAACATTGACTTCAACTTGAATTCTAGCTTCAAGTTTCTCTTTTTTTTTCTTTCATTGATATGTCTAATTCTTCCTTTTCTATACCAAGACACACACCAAAATCTCTAATCCTCCCCTCCTCTTTTTTCCCCCTTTTTAGAAAAACTGAACACATCTCTATCACCTACATAATGTTTTTAACTTTATTATAGGCAGTTGTAGGGAGTACACTGATACATACACTTGTTTTTTTTCTTCTTCTTCTACTGATTCCCTCTATACAACTCAACCAAGTGAGTCATTGACTTAGTATTTCATTTTCCTCATTCATCCACCAAAAAAATGAGAGTGTGGTTTTATATATATATATGTATTTTATGTAGCATAACTGTACGGCAATATGTAACCAGTTTAGATGGATTGGAATCGGTTGGATACATCGGATGTATCATCCATCCCTCCACACTAGCAAATTTTAGACAAGATGCGTATTCAAATAGACGCACGTTGTGTCATGAGGACAGCCAAGCATGTTCCTAACTAATTGCTCCTCATCCTTCTCTATATACACAAATATAAAGAATCCCTTTTAGTTTCTCACCACCACCAGAGACTCTGAAGAAGAAGAAGGAGAAAAAAAAGAAAACTCACATCATCAATTCCCTTACTTACCTACATTCTCTCTCTCTCTTCACAAAGTCCCCAAACTACCCAAAGCTCCCCTCTTCTCTACTACTTAAATACATAAGAAAATCCTTTAATGACTTGTCTCTCTCTTTAAACATGTAACCATCCACCATCCACTAATATTATTATATCTCATATAGCCACATTAAATATTTAATATTTTCCTTCTCTTTATCCTCCCCTCCCACAATATTTTTCAAATTTTCTCCTACTACTACTACTACTACTACTACTACTACTACTACTAACATTAATAGTTAGAAGTATACTACAGAGATAATTTTACAAACTACTGTTCAACAACCAAAACAAACTGTTTCGAATATAACTTTTAATATGATAAATACGCTCTCTCTCTTTGTGTATATACAGAGAGAGGAACAGAGTGAAGACTTTTTATCTAATATATTGCATCCCCCTTCTCTTCTTCTCTTTTCTATCATGTTACTCCTCTTGCTTCATTTGTTATCCTTTTCTCTTAAAACATCATGGCCTATATATATATATATATATATATATATATAATACATTGTAAACTAGAGCCTAAACGGAATAACTACTCCTACTAAAAAACGAGTTGCACCCTACTCTAGCCCAATATCAGCCCTACACTCCATTAGCTGTTTTTTTTCTTGAAAAAAAAACCCAAGAGAAGAAAAAGTAATGTTTGGGAGCTATTAGTTAGAACATTTAACAGAAAGTTTTCACGAGAACGAGAAAAACATTTTCGTATTGGGCTTTTTCTTATTGACTCTAATGGAAAAATCAATAGAGCAGCAGGACCCAACATATTGTAAGCACACCATCAGCCATTTTATTTCCCCCCAAAAAAATACAACTAGTAAAAAAAACTACTACTGTAAATGTTCAAATGAATTGGTGTATCTACTAAAATTTGTATATATATATCTCCCTCTCTCTCTCTCTTTGTGTGTGTGTGTGTTATCTATATCTTTGAATGAATTTCAAATGAGCTTCATCATTAACAATTTAATAAGAATTGTACGAGTATAAGGCTTAATTAATTGCAGACCAATTGTGACCGCACAATCTTTTCCTTTTATGCTCCCTCATTCATTCTCATCTAGGCAGGCACACACAAAAAAAGATGGGGAAACGGCTGACAATAAATTTTAATATTTCACCCCCACAACTTAACACTAAATTTTACTCATCTCTCTCCGATTTGAGGTAACCATTGATTTTTTTTCTCTTTCTTTCTTCTAACTTTCCTCCCTTTTTTTATTTTCTACTTTTACTTCCAACTAATACTACTCCACCCATCAAAATCAAACAAATGGAAATGAACGAGGGAGATAGGGAAAGGTATCAAAGTTTGTAACGGAATCGTGAATGAGTAACTTTTACAAGTGGAAGAGTTGGACACTAATTACCTGCTCAAATATTCTATTCTATTCCTTTCTAACCTTCTCTCTCTCTCTCTTCACAAGCCTGTCTCTCTTAATGCACTCATCAGAAAATTCAATCAAATATTTTTCCCAAGCCCAACGAAACTTACTATTAAAACTAAAGGGGGGAGGAGGAGGGGAAAGTCAAAGAGAAAATCCTGAACTTTTTGTCTAATGCAATTATACATCTAATTTAATATGGACGGGATTAGCAAGAATTTTTGAATATAGAGAGCATCATATAGATAGAAATCCCTATATATAGAAAAATACTGTACAAATCCAAATCAACAAGCTTTATTTCTACAACATGTGTGAGCACCATACATTTTTATATTGTATCCTGTACAAAAAAGGGATGAAAAAAAAACATGTACACACTTGCCTCTTCTTAGGAGAGAAAAAAAATCCTATCGTCGCATCGTGTTGTAATTTACATTTTATTTTAAGCAAATTTTCCTCTCATCTCTTTTCTCCCTTTTTTTCAACTCTCTAGTGCTCTCAACTCTTGAGTCTTTTGACACGGTCCTATGAACTGAACTACAAACAACACGTTTTTTCTCTTCCTTTTTTTCATTTCTCCCTCTCTCTATCTTTCTGTTTCCCATATAAAATGTATACACGTAGGTACGTAGGTACGTACATGTAGTGAGTGTACATAATGTTATAACATAGGATAGACTATAGAGAAAATCCAAAGCTTACAATATTTAGTACTTTCCATCTTTTTTTGAGTGTCTATCGTATGCATCCACATAATATTATTCCCTCATAGCCACGCTACACGGTACAGATTTCTTAATTCTTTAAAAGCCTCCTCGATTCCCATACGTATATTTAGGCGTGTTGCGTCTTTTGTTCGAACGTATTTTTTTCGAATGCCACTAAGCTGCACTATGTTCGAAACATTTTGTTCGAATAACATTTTGTTCGAATGGATTCTTGTTCGAATTATTTTGTTCGAATGGATTCTTGTTCGAATTATTTTGTTCGAATAAAAAAAATTAAAATAATCATCATGTCATTTTTAATTTTTAAAAAATGTAGAGTGAATTGGTATGCCAAATTTTTCACAACCATGGATCGACACCCAAAATCAAAATCCTTTTGATTTTCAAAGTTCGTCGT
>JAQIVZ010000640.1:0-55660 GCA_034700945.1 Arrhopalites spinosus | reverse complement strand
GATCAAGTCTCTACGTTGAAAACTACGGCCACTATATCCATCCGCGCAAAATGTGTCGTAACTAGGGAGCCCTTAAGACACTTTAAATACAAAATATTTAGCTCTTGCCTTATTTTAGAAATAAAATGAGAAACATAGTAGAGCAATGATTTTTGTTTATCTTTGTATTTCAATCATAAGGTCAAACAAATAAATTTGATTGATTAATATACACAGGAAACATATTGTAACAATAATGATGACAGTCATAGGTGGAAGAGACAAGTTTGCAATGTACACACAAAAATTTTAATCAGACAGCACACACATATAGCTATTAAGATATTCCCCGAAGACACATGTGTATATTTACATAACAAATAAGTATTCAAAGCCTTCATCTCTGACTCATTAATTCTAAACTTTAATTTTTTTATATTTTACAGAATCTTGCCCTAGTTGCCTAAAAATTTTCTTTTCTCCTGAGATAAAATAATCTATTACATTTGTACTAGCAATAAATAAACCTATAGCCATACAGTACAAAAATCAGCATTTTTGATACCATGACACGAATATCAGTGCATGCAATCAGTGGGTAGCTATCAGATCATGAATCATTTCACAATTAAAAATAAAGTCTGTTATTCAATCAGTAAGATTTTGAGATCAAAATAATGTACACAAATCAACTATTGACTTTGAGGTCTCTTTGAGTACAAGCCAGTGGACAAATATGGTCTCCGTGGAGGCATATGAGCCTCTGTATGCATAGCTTTAATATGGCTCTTTAAGTTTCCTACAGTACTTAAAGTCTTGTGACAGAATGGACACGAAGTATCTCCAACATGGATTCGTTTGTGAGCTGTTAAATTTGTTCGAAGAGTAAATTTTTTATTACAAATATTACAACGATATCCTAACCCCCGTCCATGTCTTTCTACAGACCCTAATGAACTCAATTCCCTACGAATATTTGTAGGACGAGGGGCAGTTGTAGTCGTTGTTAGACTTATGGAACTTGGTAATCCTAATACAGAATTATTGATAGATTTCTGTTTATTTAGAATAGCATTATATCGTGAGAGTCCTTCCACTCTGATTCTCACCCCTGACCTCCCTTTCAATAATAATTGCCTACTATTCAACGAACCTCCCTTTTGACTCTGTTTCAATTGATTTTGAGTAACACCCACAAACGATGAGGACGATGTTGAATCTAATCCTTTGATTAATTTGGGTGAAATTTCAAATTGTGTTGACTCCAAATGGGCAAGTGGTGACCAGTCAATCTTACTGCCTTCCCCATCCCCACCTAAGGTCATGAAATAGTGACATCAGAAGAAATGTGCATATCATATTTTTTCCAAATCCTCCATAATCAGTTTAATTTTAAAATACAATAAAATTACAATTATTTTTCATCATTTCTTGCTACCACAAATAAAAAAACTTGTATAACAAATCATTTCAAATAAAATGTACTTTTCCTAGCCATAAATTTTATATTCCTCCCTGTAATTATATATCATCCTTAAAGGATCATCCTTTAAATTCTGTTGTCTGCTAGTACTATCACAGTTAAATAGTATAACTGCATTACACCAATTTATAATTGTTTAAATGACTTAATAAGAAAAATAACAAAAAGAAAATAGTTTTTAACATCCTTTGATAGTTGACATTCATGTATAATAAAGTATACATGATACTATCTCAAAATTTCCCACATGGATTTAATTAAAGGTATAAAATCTATTAACCCATAATTAATCAATAGTGCAATAATATAAGCAAAGCTGAATATTTATAAATTCCATTCCCCACTAGACTTGCCAGTCCTTAGTGTCCTTTATGCTCACTAGTAATTCTGACTTGTTCGTTTTTTTCAAGAACCATTCTTCCCCCACATGAAAGAGAGCATTTCCAGTACTCTTTTATCGCTGATACTCCACAGTGAACACTGTGTCTCTTGTACGAGTAGCCATCATAATGCAGAGTCACACTACCTCTCTCTGAAAACGTATAGCTAATTTTTTTTGACTTTGCTGCATCTGCATTTGAGTTTGTTGTACCTGTACAAGAAACAAGTTTTTACGCTTCTTTAAAATATATTCTTTCAGATGTAACACCAAAAAACTTTTTAATACATTTTCTCAAATCATATGTCTTATTTAGTCCATTTATATACATTTTGTAGTCATTTTCACAGTGCCCAAAACTTATGTATGTCCAAGTGTAAAAACCCCAGTTCTTAGTTCCCTTTTTAATGTAGGATTACTAATTTTAAGTAGTCCTTTAATTGATAAAAACGACTCACTCATGAGTCTTCATGTTAATGGGGACGACTATAAAAAGCCTACAAATCAAATCTCTTAATTTCTGGACAAAAAATTAAAACAACAAAATGACGCTCTTTTTCCGATTTAATTTTGAATTAAAAGTCTGTGCAAAAACAAAGAACATGAGACCGTACATTATAAGTACATGTAATTTAAACTGACACCCCGTAGACGACTACAATATATATAGAAAAAGAGTATAGACATGTAAAAAAGGCAAGTAAAGTGGGGTATGTAATGAATCACAATACAAAAACGGTTTGTTTTGTACATATTTTGATTTTGAGTGCATTTTTTTTCAAAAATAGTGCAAAATTCAACCATTTATTCTGAAATGTAGAAACACATGCTATGTACTACATGATTTTTAAGCTCATCATGTCAAATGCTACAAGGTGTTCAACGATGGACTAAACCAGATAAGGATTTGGAACTGGATAAGGAACAAAAACTTATCTGCTCATAACAACCTTTTTTCAAAAATTAAAGGATGGTCCAGAGAAGGGCAGATTTGAGGTTTGGCTATCCAAAGAACGCGTCGGTAACAATCCGAAATTTGGAAAATAGCAAAAATCCGATTAAATCCCAAAGACTTTGAACAGTTTCAAGTAATTGGCATTTGCCAATGAGATTAAAATTAAAAAAAAGTTACATGATAGACGAGTTGTTGAACACCTTGTATATTCACAATCCAAAACATGCAATACGTACTAATATGAATACTACATTTAAAATTTATCATCTACTGAAACCTAAAATACTATGCTTTCAACTTTAGATATGACTCTAATAGAGTCACTCTATAAATAATGCTGGAAAATATCTATAAACTTGGGTTATTCTATGACTACATTGTATGTAAATGAGAAAAAAAAGTGTTAATGCAAAAAAAGGAACAGTAATAGTAAGTTAAGCAAGGAAACAAAGCAACTAGTCGAGTCACACACATGAGCATACAATTATTCTAGATGAAAAGTTTGAGCTATCTTCTACACCAATAAAAAGACCAACACATAATGGCTTTCGTCTGTTTGGTAAAAATAATGCAACCATATGAAAAAGTTCCTACATTTAGTACTCTTTCTAATTAATAAATGCACCTTACAAAATTCTGAATCTCATCATCATACACATATTTATTTTTCCAATACAAGTCCCTTCTTTTGTGTCTAGCTTTTTTTTGTATTCATATCATTGGCAAATTTCCAATGGCAATGTGATGACTGTGACAAAATATTTCCAAAAAAAAACTTCTCTTATAAATTCATTATGATACGAAGCTAAAAGCTCTATTCGCAGATAAAATTAATTTATATGCTAAACTCACAAAAAAAAGATGTACAGCAAATATAACAAATAGTAAACAGTACGACAAGACAAATAGTAAATAATAATATGTAATAGGTAGCTTCACTTTTTATAGGCTTAACTTTCCCTTCCCTCCGGATTTTGAAACGGGATGGAGTGCTCAGCAGTGTTGATTAATAATTCATAACAATGATATAAATATTATCTAATGTCTATTACTAATAGACTATTGGGTAGTATATAATGTACATTGACTTTTCAGTGAATTCTTGAATTCTTATTATATAATTGGTCAGTACACAAAAACTTCATATTAAATAAATAGTAAATAGGTAATCTGTAATTATAAATAATACACGTTACAAATAATGAATAGATAAATATTTTGTATATCAAAATGTATAGCATCTACTAGTTCTTTTGTCAAATATTGTCACATACCAATCATAATTAATTCATAGTACTCAACAAAAAAAAAAAAGAACTTCTGGATGCAACAAAAACGTACAATGAAGTGGAGTGATGCCTGCCTAAAAAATATTAACTATAGGTAGATCCCACGGGAATATTTGTCTATGTTACCCTCTCAGAGAGTACAAAATTTAAATTATTACACACATTGGTATTTAGGTAATTAAATAGAGTCATTAATACAGGAGGAAAAAGGGATGGGTAGTAAATGCCTTTCGTTTTATTAACAAGGAGGATTATGAAATGAATATTGTACGAGACGCTTCTTGTCTGGTTTACAGGTATGAGGAACAGAGACGGTAGGAACCCCATGTCGTATTATGACACGACCTTTACATGTTCTCCTTTTCAAGCAACGCCAATATTCAGAAAGACCACCTTGTGAATGATGACAGTAGCTATAACCATTCAAAGTTAAGCGACGATGGCCTCGAGGATTCACAAAAAACAATAATTCTTCCCCCCCTCCAGTTGTTGACATTCCATAATCAGGAACATGACCTAATAATACAATTATAGTTCCACTTGAAATATAAAAATTAGGAGACATTTTATAGCCCATACAATTTTTTTCTAATTTGTAAAAAAAGAAAAGAAGAATCAATTTCATTGCAAATTGTCATAATTATTATTGCCCATTGGAATATATCAGAATTAACTTTTCATCCCTACCTACATAACATCCAAATTAAATATAGAGTGTCCACTATTTACTCAATATACCCGTGAAAAATCTTACACATATAGACTGTATGTATACTACATTAGGAATAATTTAGGATACTTTTAGGAGTACAGTGAAAAGTAAAGTACTATGACAATGTGTGAAATAGTGGAAGAATATGTGACGAAAAAATATTCAAGGTCTATCTTTTTAGCCCACAGAAACAAAATTGAGGATACACAACAGTAATAAGTTATACATAATATAGAATATAGTATGTATGTTCGCCCAGGACCTACATTTTCGTTACATTGAGTACACGAAATATATATATATATACAATGCATGCATCAAAAAAATATATATCACATATTCCTATTAAGGTTGTTTGGTGATAATTTAGGTAATTCCTTTTGAGAGAGAAAGAGTTCAATTATTTGACTTCATTGAGAAATGATGTCATTCATGATTCAACAAACAATTCAACATTTTAATCCCCTTCTCCCCCTTCACATAAACAGCATGCACTTTTTCTTTTGTCATTTATCGGCATAAATCTATGTGGGGTTGCAGCAACGTGAAGACGTTGTCCAGTTCTAAAACTCTTGCCCGACACTTTCGCCAACGACAGGACCAATATTTTTTAGTACGATTGGTTTTATTCAAGAGGAATGGTTTTCCATCAAAAAATAGCTTTAATTTTCCTGTAAATCAATTTAATAATATTAATATTTTAACAAGAGTAATTTATGTCTCGAAATTTCAATGTTCTAAAAGTGTTTGGAATATTATGGGTAACCCACTACCTTTTTGCGTTAATCCGAAACAAGGGTCACTGGTTACTCCACATGCTCCTATCAAAACACCAAGGGAAAAAAACCACCACTGTCAATTTCTATATAAAAAAATTCTATCCCATAAAAGACTATTGTAATTTATTTATTTTTTTGTTTTTTTATTTATTCTTAATTAGCAAAAGCATGTATATTAAGAATTACGTAACATGTTTCCTCTCCCACAAGGCTATGATTCTAGGAAATGCCCTCTGATTGCATGCCCATTGTCTCTATTAAAAAGTAATGTCCAGAACCAGGCAAAATGAACATGTTCTCAACTCTGTACTGTACATATTGTCATCGAGATTCCTTTTATTTGAACTAATACAAAAGAATAGTTTCCCCTTTAAAAATTTGAAATGCCATGAAAGTACCAGAACGAACCATCTCTCTCTAGTGTGTGGATTTTGTACTCCCCACAGAAATCATTAGACAAACAAGACTTTAAAATAAATGCAAAAATCTTTATTCATTTGTCTGTAATTTGTACTGTGTGCCAATTCGAACATTTTTACAATACGATTTTACCATGTAATTCACGTTCTTGTATAAATATTTAACTTAATAATGTGTACATTGTTATATATTAAAATGTGTAATAAACTGTAAGATATATATAAATAGTGGACTATTTTTGAGGAAGTGGAGGAACAAGATTAGTGCCATTTCCGTTCAACTAAATCTATCCAAACGACTATCAGAACACAACTGAGTGTGGGGTTTGATAGCCATGATATAATTACCTACGACGTGTAAACGTCCTTTACAAAGATGTTTTTTGTAATTACAGCATCTCCATGATGTTTTATCTCTTAGGTAGGAATAGTTGTCGTACAATATTTTGGGTCCTCCTCTATTTGTACGGGTCATCTGAGCAACCAGCTCCCCACCTAAGCACCCACAACAGAAAACTCAGTATAAAGGAATTTATTCTCTAGATCTATTTTTATGTCAACAACTCATGTCCAATCTTTCAAAATTCTACGTTTAGTCAAAACAAAAAATATCCTTTTCATGATACTGTGCAGAGAGAAGATCAAATGAAATATAAAAATTAACTGCAATGAATTTATTCCTTAAATTCAAGTGTAAAGTTATGAGGCATCATGGTATAAATATAAAATTATATTCACCATCTGAAAGACTATTTCTGTTGTTCTTTCTAGAATGGATCAGGTAAGCATGTGTGAGGGCGCTTTACTCGATAAACATTTCCTGATTTATGTAACCACCCGGTACATTTACTTCCACCACTTCGTGTACAACGCCATAATTCATTTCCGTCTGCATTCCTTCTCCAAAATTTATATCCGTACCCATTTACTAATAATTTCTTTTTTCCCCTAAGAGAAAGACCCATAGCCACCACTGGATCCTTTAGCTCGTCACCTAAACATATTCCATAAAAAATACATGTCAAAGTCGTTTTTTCACTGTCACCAGGGTAAACTCCTAGATAGTGTACCAAATATTTTTCCTGTTGTTGAAAAAACCTTTCACCCTACTTTCACCCCGGGCTCATGTCGTACCTAAAGTGTATGTGATCTGATTAGCCGTTCTAGAGTTAAATGTAATGTACAGGTGAAAAGTGAATGGGATAATGATGAACGCACAGTGCTACTTCAGCAGTTAAAACACTTTAAAAATATTTTATTTTATCTTCCAACTTAAATATCAAAATATATTTTTTTTAAATTGTTAAGCACCATTTCAGGAATTGTATACAGCATGCACACAGTATGCAGTACATGATGACGACAAAAGAATAATCGATTTAAAAGAATACAAATTGAGTAAAATTAAGAATAATAATATATTAATACCACGTAAGGTACACTATTAAATGTAATTATTTTTTCCATTTAAAATACAATGGAATTGTTACTACTTTTATTAAGATCTGGCTACACCGTTAATCAACCAAAAATCGACAAGAAAGCAATAGTTTCAAACAACAAGGTCATTAGAGATAAAAACAAATTTGAAAAACTGAAACAATTAAAAGTAAAAACATTTCTTTAATCCAATTTCATGAGTAATAATTTATTACTTCAATTTCTTTATTAAACTACACTATTTTAAATTAATAGATGATCCCTATGATGAGGCTTTGGCTACGCGCTTACGCCGCTTACATATGACATCTTTATGCAACATTGAGCGTCAAATGTGAAGAGTTGAGCTGTACATCATGTAGAATGAAATGTACATCAA
This sequence comes from Arrhopalites spinosus, assembly GCA_034700945.1. Taxonomy (NCBI): domain Eukaryota; kingdom Metazoa; phylum Arthropoda; class Collembola; order Symphypleona; family Arrhopalitidae; genus Arrhopalites; species Arrhopalites spinosus. Next base: position 47,846 of record JAQIVZ010000640.1, on the reverse strand, counting down.
GTTACAATTTTTGCCAAAAAAAATACTATTAAAATGTTATCGTTTAAATACGTTTCATTATAAACTATATATGGACTGCATTATCAAAGGACTGCATGAACAAATCACATGTTCCCCGTAGGTACCTCAGGGACATTTTCTGTAGTCTCTGTTCTAGGTCTTTGGTCACAATTCTCCGAATGTTGTCTAGTGAACACACACTGGTTATCGACTTTCCGTAATCTTCCTTTGCACTTAGTCTTCCAATAGGTCAAACACCTGGTAGGTGAAGATTCATCAAATGAATAAAATTTTCTCTTAATATGATTAACCTTTTTCTACTTTGAATCAGATTATATTACGATTACCAGAGTAATCTTTGAAAACATTTTGAATTATATTATACTTTAAAAATAAAAAACTTTACTAGTGACAATTTTAAAAAACGCCCTTGTCTTTAAATAAACAAAATAACAAAAAACAAATTTAAAATGATTATTATGGATCGTAATTTTAATCAGATTCTGTCCTTTCTTTATTATAAAAAAATATTGTGGTTAATGTATTGATTTGATGACTCCTCACCTCCACTGCTGATGTCCCTTTTGATTTACAGATTGTAACAGGTAGCTAAATGGGCCGATTGTCAACTTTGGTCTTTTTTTCTGAGTCAAAGACAAAGATACTCTATTGTGCGTCTCATCATCACCTACAGACATAGGAAACAAATACGGATCCTTGTCAAATTACTTTCGATTCATTAACTAGCCTTACATTCACATGATTATGCTTTCTGTGTCATCATCGTTTTCAAGTCTTTTGTTAATAACTAAGAGAGTCGTTAAAGGTTACCAAACAAATTGTCAGTTCAAGTATGCGTATTCTTTATCAATTTAAAAAATTTAGGAAGCAAAAATCATTCACCATAGCCATTGTATTTCACTCGTTTTCAAACCAACACACATTTGACGCTCAACTAAAACAATCAAAACTAGATCATGACTTCAAAATGAACGATGCAAGCTGACTATGCTGCCGTGATTCAACTATTTTAACTAATATTACTGTCTTTATAAATCTTTTAAATGACTACATACGTGTTACACGTATTATATAATAGTTTTGGATTTGGTTCATGCAGTCTCGGTAAATTTTTTGTTCTTAAAACTACAAGATAAACACAACATCTTCTTGGTTTAAAAAATAAATCAAAAACAATTTTCAGTTTTCCCCATTTTATAGCTGGTCATAATTCATAACCAAATTTTATCAAGTCATCCCAACCACCACTTATAACAACCTTATAAAGCTTTGACTAACATTTTAGTGAGATTAAATTGTTATGATTTTTATACAATTTTTTTGTAGTAAAGAAAATACTTTCCCCAACACCAGCAAACAAACTACAGGCATTTCAATTCAACAACCATCAACTAATACTATTAGTCTAATAGTAAGTAACATTCAAGAAAATAAAAGTCTCGTAAGTATTACCCATTTTCGGATCTATCCCCTTGATTCTGACAGAATCAAATAAAACCCTACACTACAATCAATATTGTTAATTATTAATTAACAATACAAACTCGAGATTATTTTTTATTAATTATCTTTCAATCCAAACCAGAACTATATACTATACATGCTTCTTGAGAATACAGCATGTAACTCGAAAAGTACCTCACTTACAATCATAGACATCATTTTTCAATCTTTAAATGAAGGGATGTGACAGTGAGGTTTTCTAAGAATCAATTTGCCTTCATTAATATGTAAAAAAGTACTACACTTTTCAGACTTCCACTTTGAGCATCTCCAAATCTCCTTGTTTGAATTTACATATCTCTTGTACATTGTGTAGGAATATCCTGAAAGGAACATCAACAAGTTAGAAATATCGATGCAATGTCGATATGATCACGAGAAAGCAAGACGATAAATTGTGTTGATTTCGATTGTCAAGATAAGACTACCATCTCTACTAAATACCTGATATTATCAATTTTGGATGCCCTCTGAGCGTTACACTCATTCTCAGTCTTTCTCCTAAGGGTGTCTCCGCATCTACACCTACAGAGTTAATAAAAATGAAACAATATGAACGAGTGATGATTCAACTTCAAAGAGACAATCTAAGAGTTGAACCATTACATGTCGTTTTTTATATAAATTACTTGCTATATGATAATCATAAGCGGTCAAAGGCACGAAAACGTATAAACTATATTCATTTGAAGTTCAAATTTTGAACATATCATTCGTGCACTCATATTTAATAATTTCTGTTCTGAAGATATTATTTAACCATTGGGTGTGTGCGCGAAACAAGTATACAATTAAATTAATGTAAAAAAATTCGAATTAATTTGATTCCAAAAAAATATTACTTATTTTTTGCCCTTCGCATTAAATTGTGACATTGTGTTCACCCCAGTCTTAATCCCAAATTAAATGAAGAAATCTCTGTTTCTAGTTCGTTTACTGGGTTTTTTCCAAAAAAAAGAAAAGAAAGCATTGTCTCAAAGTAGTGTCAGGAATGTATTTATTATGGTCCGCATGTCAAATATCAAAATGTATATCTCACATTAAAATTGTATAATAAATACACGGCACAACAATGTACATAATGTACTGCATAATGGAAATATCAAACACTTCATGTCCTTAGGTTGCAAAAAAAAATCTACAAATCTTTATTTCAAAATACATAAATTTACAACATTGACTATCAAAGATAATAATAAAATACGTAAAAACTTTGGGAATTTGAGTAGAATTGAAAATAACTTAGTTTAAACTTCCTAACTCACTTTCTTGTCTGGTTCTCTCATTCTATTACTTTTGTCCTTTTCTCTCTTTGAATGACTTGATAACTATTTGAAATTCCGTTGGATGATAAGCTCTCAAATGACTCTTGAGATTTGTCGTAAATTTTCCTTTCAGTCTTGCTTTACAATTCCCGATTGAACAGGCTGACCTTTTCGCCAATTTATCGTAAATGAAATATTTCCATAAAATTGAAGGCTGCGAGTATTTACGCAATGATCCGTCACCTACACCAAATGAAATGAAATATAGGGTGAAATCCTAAACCATGCGTAACTTTGAACAACTATAGTATTAAATTAAATACATTTAAATGACAGAGTTATAGAACCAATAAAAGAATGCAACATCCATCGTCATCTTGACTGTCATGTTTCACTAAGCCACTAAGGTGAAAATGTTAAATGCTTTTTAACTTTGTGATCATGAATATGATTTCATTTAAACTGAAACAATGTTTAAAAAAATTATAAATTACGTGTCATTTATTTCCAGAATCTATTTGACAAACAATTTTGACAAAAAGAGAAAAAAAAATACGGAGACATTATGACATTATGTTTCGGTGCAGTAGAGACGATTCATGCCAATCTATCCATTCTTTGGTACACTTCTTTGTGGTGACATCGGAGATGCTTTCTTAGATTTGTCGTAATCTTTCCAGACATTTCAGCCTTACAGTCTGAGACTCTACAATAACTTTTATTTCTCTGTACATCAAAAGTAAAATAATTCCAAATAACTGAACGGCGAGCATGATTTCTATTCCTGACAAATAAACTCGTCTTTCTCGGACTACCATCAGAATGAAAGCGTCTCGAAACGTCATCCAAACTGCCTGTATCACAAAGAAATCAAGTGCTTGAAACACTACATTTACTTTTGTTTACAAAATTTATGGTAGGGATGCACACACATTCCAACAGTATTATTTCAATAATTTAGACACATTGTTCCCTACACTACACCCCTTCTTCCATAACTCAACTATTTGCAAATTCCTCCTACGAGTATCTGTGGTATTCCATGTAATGCTTTGGATGACAAGATCAAGTATGCACAATGACCAAGATTACAAAATCTTTCATTTTGCTAATTTAATGTAAATCACACACAAAAAAAATAAAAACGGAAGGAACGTCATGTACTATAATATTGCGTTGAAGATAATTTAGAGAAAAAAATTATTTTATTAAAAGAGAGAAAATTCGGTTCATTTCTTAAGAGTCCTTATCCGATGCTGTCGCATCTGGTCCTCAATATTCAAACTTGGACATTCGTTGCAATGAGGCCTTGAAACCGTGTACTGTTGCCCAATCCTACGCATCCAAGCTCCACATTTTCTGGACGTGTATTTCGCACATCTACATATAACAAGTAAGAATATGAGTTATTGACCTCCACGATCCACTTCTCATTCAAAAATTCCAAACTTTATCGTTCATTTTACTTCAAAGTGAATGAACATTATGGAAAATAGAACTCAATAACTCAGATTCTTACCTATATACTTCTACTCCGTGCTTGTTGGTGGTATTCAGTACATACCAATAACCATCTAGGAACAGTTTAGGCGTACCTCGAATCGTCGAGGTCACAATTTGTGGTGAAGAAGTTGTGGGCATTTCGGGCCAATAACCTAATCAGTCCATAAAATTACCCTGAATCATTAGCAAGCCAAAAACAGTCCAACATTTATATACTTTTTTGGAATTCTACTCTAACCCCTCACTTTGAAACAAAATCTCTACCAATTTTCATTGAGCCACATTTTTTTCATAAAAAATACAACAACTACTAAAGTGATACAAGGCCTAATAAATATGACAAAATTATGATGCATACTTAAAAGTTCCAAATTTATTTCTTTAAAACAATTCAAAATATGTTGTCATAATGGACAACAAATATTACTCATAATTCTGTTATTACATTACTTTATAAATTTATGTACTCCAAACATTCCACTGCGAAAACTAAGATAAATTGAATGCAGAGTAGTTAGTGTTCATGTACGACGATTGAAAAAACGAGAGAACGATGTTAAAGGACGAGGAGGATGATTATGAGGTGCTAAAAGACTGATTTGATCATTAAATTTATCTAAATGAGCACCACAAGACTTCATAGGACTACATCTCCAAAACTCATGTCCATTATTCTTTGTCTTTCTGTACGAATAAGTGTAACCATTACTATCACAAAGTTTGGGGTTGCCTTTCCTATTTACAGTCATCGAGAAATTGACGTCTTGCGATATATGTTCCACACCTAAGGATTACAAAAATGAACTGATGTTAAAACTAATGAATTACTCGTAATCAAATATTAAATCTAACCATAGTCTAACTAACAGATTCTGCTTATTTTAAACTATGGACACAAAACACAACAAAACTAAAACGTGATGACCTAATCAGTAGGACATGGAAATAGAAAAAAATCATTCACTTGCCATGTAACAATTAGTACTTTATTTTTTTGCCTCATACAAGACGTAGAATAAAATAGATTCTCCACAATAATATATTATAACGTTAAATTTAATCTTCTTTTTTTTTCAAAAAAAAAATCTTTGTACTCTACTATATAGAAACATACTGACATCTCTATTGTGTTCCCCGGCAAGACAATTTTTCAAACCAGTGCATAAAATATGACTGGCCGTGTAAGTATTAGCTAATTAATTAACTACCCTCGTGTTGACAGTTACACAATGCTATCAAAGATTCAAGCTATGACTATTTTTATGAATACAAGTTATTGCATTTAATTGAATATTCTTAAAAGCACATTTCAGTTGCATATTTTACAATTCATATGATGAGTTTATATATGTACATTGTGTAAAAAGGTTTAAACTTTGTCAAGTTAAAAAAATGAAGGAGAACCTCTGATAACCATAAAAAATACAATATATAGAGAGCAAACAAAGCTACTCTGCCTATTAAATCTGTTGAGTCAGTCATACATTATAAAAAATTTGTTGCAAGTCCATTAATATAAAATTATACTCAAAAATACTACATAAGAGAGAAATGAGATAGTTGATACTTAATAGTCCCCAAATGTGATACACTAAAAGAACAGATCATTTGACAAAATGTGATGTTTTCATCTTTTCCGACGCCTGGTAGAACTATTGCAACATTGCACAGAGTGAGGAAAAATAATTCCTATTTCACCATTTCGACGTTTAAATATGCGTCCCCGACATTTCTGGCTAGTGGCACGCGAACATCTCCATGATTCCTTTCCATCTTTGGTGACACCATGTGACACATAGCCGAAATTTTGATACCTGAATATAATATTTAACATCAGACACTAGGTACATGGAACAGAAATCTGAGCAGCAGTGGTTCACAAATCGGTCATAAAATAGATTCAAAATGTCAATTGCAAGTCACTCTGATGAATGACCAACTCTGACAATTAAATTGACCTATGAATGTCATCCCTAATATTTTTTGGAATGATTTTTTAATAAGTTTGTCGAACCATCTCGTTGAAATTTCAACGTCATTGGTAACATCCAATCGACGTTTTATATGAAATACATCCCTTTTTTGTGCACCACTACTACCTTAGAGTTCTATGCAATGATGTTACAAAAGTGTTCAGAATCAGTTGACAAATTGTTTTAGTGTTTAAAAAGAAGCTCAAAGTTGGTGTTACAAATTTCTTGGTCTCTTAAGTTAATACTCACCCCCCAAGTAAACTTGAACTTTCTTCCTTGTAGACACCAAAACTAAATCCCCGACAACTTTTAAATTCTGAACATTTTATTAACAAATCATTCGAGACATATATCAGAGTCATTTCGTACCACAATTTTGGCCTGCCCTTACACGTCAACGTCATCTCTGTCTCAGCAGGCATTTCTGTCCAGTACGGTGTACCTAATCAATAAGAGAAACCTATGTCAATACAATTGCCATCGTCATCGACAAGTTTTAAATGGAACTGAAACTGAAGAGATACACAGAGGATAAAGAGAAGAGCTACACTACTAATCAATACCCTCGGACCCAAACTTTACCAATTGTAATCATAACCATTTACTGAACCTTGTGATATATGATTTCGACAACAAATTCTTACAACCTTCCCGAGAACAAATCCATGCGAAATTCCACAACTCTCAATATAGAGAAACTAAATTTTTTAAACAAATAAAACAAATTCTAAAACCAAGGAACCTATAATCTTTATCGGAGACAGACGTTTGGTAAAGACATCAATATGTATGTTTAATATGCACTTTCTTTCGTTATTTCTCATGAAATATGACCACCGACTTTCTTTAGCGTTTCATAATTCAACATAGAATTTATTTTAAAAAACATATCATTTGATAGCTTGTTTAAAACAAGTTAACTACAGTTCAAATGTATTAACAATAAACATGTATCGTTAACAGGTTTTTCATTAAAGTCTATCATTTTCATTTACTAAAATTGTAAAAACATCATTCGAGTCTCATCACATTATTTAGCGAGAGGGAGAGAAAAAAAACTATAAAATGCCCATGCTATGTAATAACATAGATTGAAATGCTATTCGAGTTCCTACTTTTTACATGGAAATAAAACATGATAATAATATAAATATTTACAGAATGTACTAATAGCAATGAACTGATCGTAATGATCTATAGTCAAAAAGGTTGTTTCGATAAAAGTCCTACTACCATGTCATGACAGAATGTAGATATTTAATAGTATATAGGTATGCAAAATCAGTTGAGCACTCCCTCGTCATGTCCTCGGAGGAGAAAAAGTTACACCTACTATAAGAGAATGAATAGAAAAAACAGAAAATTCTTTTACTAACCGTGAGGGGATGATTCCGTTCCAACGTTAACGATTTTGATTCCCTGTCCACTTGATCCCGCTATAAAAGATCCTCCTATAGTCAAAACAATTGAATTATATAAATTGAAAACTTAAAATTTTAGAAGTAATGATGACTACACATGAAAGATACATACCCATAGAGCTCTGTTCATGTTCAACATTTCCTAACATATCATGCAGTGAGTTATCATTGTCTTCAGAAAGGTTGTTTTTCTCGTAGTCATCATCTTCATCAAGCATGTCTTCTTCTTCAAATTTAATAATACCATGTGAATAACTATCATTGGAACTGGAGAGATGGGTACCAGAGGGGTCTATCATGCTAGTGGATGGAATCATCACGGTTTCAGGATTGATAAAACCACCAGTACTACTACTAACTCCACTCGGACCAGCGACAGGTGTCGTATCCACAGTTCCATCCATCACAGATAGTCCACTTCCACCCAAATTAGCCGAGGAGTGAAAGCTACTTCCAGCTTGGTTCGGTACTGGCACTTGAGAATCATTAGTGATTTTAATTTGAGATTGCATGAAACTCGCAGGACCAATTCGTTTACGCTTTGGAGTAGGTGGTCTAAAGAGTAAAAAAAATAAAAATGGTTCTGTATTAATATTATGTGTCATCTAATTTTTAGTGTATGCTTCTTTTTTTCATTTAAAAAAATAATATTTAAATTTCAGAGCAATAATATCTGCATACGTCGATCAGCCGGCAATTCCTATATATTACTGGATCATCATGAATTAACTTTATCATCAACTTAGACTATTTGATATTCAAAAATGTAGTTTTATTACCTAGCAGTCACAATCTCTGGAGTAATTAAGGAACCCTCAGATGACTTTAGACTATGAGACAAGACTGGTTCTGAAGTCCCAGTTAAGTTTGTATGAGAACGTTTCTACAAAAACCCAAAAGAATGTCACGGTATAATATTATTAAAATAGGCTACTAATAGCAAAATCCCATCCCGTATTATTTGACCATGTACCTTTACGGTAGGTGTTTCTTCTGTATCATTCATTTCAGTCAGTCCTTTGATTTGAAGAAGTTCGGCAGTTTGTAAAAATGTGGACAGTCTTTCTTGACTTATGTTAACCTGTCCATTGTACATGAAAGTGACAACAGCTTGGAGATCTATGTATTCAACACCCTTCAAAATGATAACAGGATGCTTGCAGGGATTTTCCTAAGATAGAAACAAAGAGAATAATCACTCATTTTATTTTTAATGACAACATTGACGAAACAGAATTGATGATTAAAATAAAAATTATATACTCACCCGAAAGGTTTCCTTAAAATAGACGGAACAAGCCGACAAGAGAACTTTATGACATCTGATCCTCTTCCCATCACAACTGAGTGTTACATCTGTGAATTCGTCATCCCCTCTGAGGTCTTCGAATGCAGTCACAATGTGTTGACTGAAATTATTCCATTTGAGGCTGAACTGTTGACTTTGCGGAGCACTCATGGTGATCCTTTTAATATAATGATAATCCCCTGCAAAATAATGTTCAATAATTAGCTTCAAAGAGAATCAAAATATGTGTTTAGCAAAGATAGTCGAGTCAAAAGGTAAATAATTACTTATATGCGTACATACAAATGTCAACTTTGTCGGTAGAAAAAAATAGAAATTTCCATAGCCTTGAAAAAGTGTCGCCCACGAATGGGACAAGCAAATGGACCATAAAAATGTAACAAGAAACAAACAAAAATGACTACTTACGTTCAAGTCGGTTAATTGAGGTCAATTCACTGTGTCATCAATAAAAAAGAGAAGAGGACAAGTCGACAAAACAGTCCCAGCGTTTCTGGAAGGAAATTAATGATGGCGTCTTGTTTTTTGAACGCGGGTTTTTGAATTTTTATTTTGTTTTTTTAGGAATGTTTTTCACTTTCAAGCTGTCCTCGGCATTGACACGGGTCAAATGATAAATGAATCCAACGTAGAAAAAAATTGTGACATGAAGGACGAGTGTCAGAAGGATGACTCGGATGAAAAAGTCATTTAATGTTGATGAAAGACTTGCCGGTATGTACATAAACATATTGAGTAATACTTATGCATGGGGAGAATGGATTCATTTTTCAGAGTTCATATTATTAATAGTTTATTAATCGATAATAGTGTATGTACAAAATGTTCCAGTTTTAAAGTTTTTCAAGCTTGTAGTGGTTCGTTATTAACAGTATAAAAATTTTTATAATTAATATGTATTGTCTATTACAGCTAAAAACAAACAAAATTCGTTATATTTATGGTTTCAGTTATTTAAATTTATTACAAATTGTGTAAATTATTTATATTAAATAGATGTGTACTATGTACTATCTATGTATTTATACAAATTTAAAGTTTTTGTATAAATAATAAAATGACTTATCATACATACTTGATAGTACTCTCATCGAATCATACTGTTTACAAAATCTGTCGTTGATCATTTATTATTATTACTTATTCAACGATTCCTCTCGTATAAATATTTAATACAATAATTATTGTAGAATATAATTTCTGCTAAATGTCGTCAAAAAGGCAGACAAGTTGTCTGAGACAACTATTTACTTAAGGCAACAAATATTAAGGGAATACAATTTATAAACTCAAGACTCTTGAGTGACTCAAGTTGAGTCAAGAGTAAGTACTTGGTAAATAACAATTGAATTGATCTTCAAAAAGATGAGTCTTATAATAAGACTCTTATTTACAAAATTCAAGAAAGGCCGAATCATTTTTAATTTTTCTCTTGTAAAAAAATCAACTCTGGGGCAACGCGGACTAAGCACAGAAAGTTTCCACCTAAAACTTTTGTCTACTCTTCAAACTTATTCACAGCTAGAAACTATAAAATTACATGCACACGACACAATGATTGGCACACATTAATAGTCCTAATTATAATAGACATCCTTACGACTATGTTAGAGTACTTGGACCTTCAGCCTATAACATTTACACGTTTTTTCTTCTCAAATTAAACAAAAACAAGCAACTTTAATTAAAATAGTACAACACTTGTAAAAAAAAACTTGACACTGCGTTTATATTTATAATCTATCTTAAAGTCTATATATCTTATAGTAAGTACCTTCTTCATTTACTTATCAACTTTCAGTCCAGAATCAAGTACGCATGTGATTGTTACCGTTATACAACAAAATTGCGCTGTGATTTTTATCATGCACAGTATAAGTATCTTGGACAGCCTTTTGTAAAGACCCTTTACTGTACCTCATTACTGACTTTCATAGATTCATACAAAATTTATACATATTTTGAGAGTCCTATAAAAAATTTTTTTAGATAGTCGAGTTGAGTTTTCCTGTCTATTTCTCTCACAATGCCACTGGCCGCCCTCCACATTTCCTATAATTAGTGTAAATAAGTCTTTTCTAAAAGTTTTTCTGTAGATGACATTTAACTCTACATGTTGACTTTGTTTTTGTCTCGTCTGTTGGTAGTAGAGGAATATTTTGTGGGGGGCAAGGCTATACTATTCTGGACATAACATTGTCAAATTGCAATGACTAAAATTGTCATAGTATGAGCTATATTAGGTAATTCATAAAGACTTGTCTTTTGTTCTAATTTTTTAGAGATTAAGCACACACAATTACATCATACCATAGTAAGTACAAAGTACTTGTTATAAAATTTGTTTTGACGTTTGCACCGTTGAGATATTTACAACAAAAATATTCAGTTTACCAACTATGACCTAATATTAGTACATTATTAATATTATTTTCAAAACTTTGTATAAATTAGCTTAGCTCATTTTCATTATCAGCCGGTGGTGTTTGATTGGTAATATTATTATTATTTAGACTCACAGGGTCACTACTTGGTTTAATTGTGGTTGGAATGGTTGTTAAATGATTAGTAGTACTTGTGTTGACATGACTGACTGTCGCTTCTTCTGATTCTGCTGTGACCGTACTCACAGTATCAGTTAGGGATGGATCATCATTAGAATTAATTACAACAAGTCCATCATTAATTGTCGTATCATTTAAATATGATGATGATGAAGGTGGAGCTAAAGTAGTCTCAGCTTCCAGTAAATCATCATTCACACTGGATTCTGTGACTTCAATTTCTATGAAACGAGGAGGACTCTGTGTCGTTGTTGTTGTTGAGGTTGTTGTACTAGTTGTTGTGTCGGGATGAGTGACAGAAATATTTTGTTGGGAGTCAGTAGCCTCTACTTTAGGGATTTCAGTGACAACTTCTTGAATAGTCTCCACAATTGGTGCTCCTGGTGTTGTAGCCACAGACTCATCTTCAAGAATCACTGGCTCAACATTAGACCCCTCTTCAGTGGTAGCATTCTCATTGACCAGTGTGTCACCTTCTAAATTGATGGGGACAGTTGTGGTGTACTCTTCCGTCTCCCGTTCTCTTGGTCGCTCAGAATTTGTTGTAAGTCCAACTCCACTAAAAACAATGCTACCTCGTTCTTCAGAGTCTCCTACTGAAGCAGACTCATCCTCTTTTGGACTAGTGACACTACTTCCAGACTCATTGGAGACAACCTCGACAGAGCCACTATTATTATGGCTAATCTCAGACTCTGTAACATTCCCTTCTCGACTATTCCCCTCCATCATTTCTGTACCATTCAAATTCAAATTCAATCGTCCAGTTGGTGTTTGATGATGGAAGGACTCATTGTCAGTGAGACCAGAGTCTGTACCACCTTGAGTTTGCGTGGGAGTTTCTCCAAGAATATTATCACCATAGACCATGAATTCAGCTGAATTTGTCAAGACTCGTCGTGCCGTTGCATTAATAAATTGGGATCGATGGAATAATGGAACAGAGTGAGAATCTTCTCCAAAAGACTCAAATCTAGCTGATTTACTTCTACTTGTATTAGCTCCATGAACCAAGTCAGTTGATATTAATTCAGCCTCTCCCTCAGTAGAAGAATTCCCAGCAAGGACAGACTCCACATTTTGTTCCTCTTGTTGTTCTATAATTGGTGATTCATTTGAGAGAGATGCTTCTTGAGATAATAACAAGTTGGAGGCATTAGTACTTTCTTCAGAATATCGTGAAGAGTTGAAAGAGATTATGGGAGCTCCTGTTGTTGTTGTATTAATTCTTGTGACAATGTGTTGATGTTGCTCAACCTCAGAATAATTATCTGTCTCTGTTCTTTGTAGTAGAGCATCATTCGAGTTTGAACTTTCTTCATCACTGACAGCCGTTGCATTTGTATTGAATGACGGAATTGTTGTCTCACTCAAGGGATCTTCTGTTCGTTCTGAGTCTCCTCTTACATCTTGTAATTGTCTTGGTGTTTTAGTTTGACTCTCCATTTCATCCTCATTAGTAGACTGTCTTGATGTATTTTGTTCCATGTCCTCCATAGTTCCTTCTGGATATTCTGTCGTTGCCGCAATGACAACGGGAGAAAGTGGAATATTTCTAGCTTCACCCTCTGTAGTACTTTCATTAACTCCACGAGTGTCCAAGGTCACTTCAGACACACCTTGACTCGTCTCTTGATGTACACGACCTTCATCACTTGTCTCATTCACATTGGCTTGTTGACTATCTTCAGTTGTAAGGACAGAGACTAAAATAATTAGACAATTGTTATGGTTTGTTCTATACATAGAAGTCATTAATACAGTCATAAAATTATTTCTCTTACTCTCAGCCTCATGAATGGGAGCTTCACTACTGAGTACTGGTGGAGATGGGGTAGCCATGTGATGATGATCAGGACTTTCAGTTGTGGCAATGTATGGTGGTTCAGTAAAAATCTCTGGCTCATTATCCTGTTTTTCACTGCTTGTTTCCGGAATTTCAGGTACAGAATCATCTGTCAATTCAGTAGTGGAAGAGCTAAGAGTGACATTCTCAACGCATTGTTTTTTGTCCTCTGCCAAAAGAAGATATTCTGGACAAGTGCAGATAAAATCCAATTGCTCATAGTCAAATGTACAATGATGAGAACAACCAAAGTTTCTAAATTTGCAGTGGTTAACCAGACCTATGATGAAAAAAATGGCATTAGTTGACGACGCATTTAATTTTTATATTTTTTTGACAGTCCATTTGGAACCGTATAAATTCTGGATAAAAATAGAAAAGAAAAAAGTTTTAAATTAACTAACCATAGATAACAGTGGCTCCAGGAGTGATTTCATAATTATTCAAACGACGTAGAGAGGACATAAACATTTTAACGTCCATCAATTCTTTGGTCTGATCCATCCAACTGAGGCGCATTTTGATGACAACACTTCCAGGCCTTAAAAAAAGTACAGTGTAAAAAATGAATTTACTGTGGCCAACCACGTCAAAGCATAACATTTTTAAAGGTTTTCTGTAAATAGAATTCGAAAAGTCAAATAAAAAAAGAAACTCACAAAAACTCCATGACTTTGGTATGAGCAGTTGCAAGTCCAGCTTCATTTCTTAGTACATTTCTCATCTGAAAGAAATAATCAAAATTTCATTGTAGCTTGTATCTCTACCCCCCAACAAATTTTGACAAAGACTCTGTTGTTTACAGAGTAATTATTTAATATATAAAAATGATTAAATTTGTTTCAAAGTTATTTTACTTCTTGCTCAATTTCAGTAGCCAATTCATGGAATTTGTCGGAAGATTTATTATTTAGGGCGGCATTGTACTCGGCATTACTCAAAGTGAGTGTAATATCAGCAGCCATAGGGACTGTAAATTTAAGGGGTACATAAAATATTAAATCCATGTCTTTCCATAAAGATTACCGGTACACGAAAGTTACTTTTTATTTGACCAGTGAGACTCACCATAATTGTCAGAGAGTGGTGGTCTGGAGGCTGGAGAGGAAGACAAGTCGTCCACTGTGGATTTAGAGGCTGAGGTAGTACTTGCACTTGCGGCAATCCAATCGTCCGTGTTGAGGTCAGGATCAGAACTTGTAGGTGTGGTTAAAATTGGATTTAAACTAGAAGAGCTCAGTCCAGCAGATGAAGTTGGTCCCAAAACACTTTCAGTGAATGCATTTGTTGTCTTTTGTGAGATCAAGCCCACTAGAGAGTCAAATTTAACAATATTTAGTTCAAAAGAATTGTACACAAAACTTTATTAAATCATTTATAAATATAAACTCTATCTTACATCCAGCCAATACAGATATGGTGATTATTGCTGCCAGGATGAATGCCCCAACAAACCAACAAATATATTTCTTCCATGGATTCCCTTTCCTCTTATCCTTTGTAACGTATAACTTTTCACTTCTACAAAAAAAACCACAGTGAACAAAAATTACTCACTATAATCATTAAACTTGTATTCTTTGTTTGGTGGACAAACCTGAGAAATTTTTTGTGTTGGTTAACGGCAATGAAATATTCATCAGGGTTTTCGTATGGTCCGAATTCGGGTGCCGGTTTTTCGGGTATTATGTTCATTATGTTCATATTAATTAATTCAGAGTTAAGGGCCTCGTTGAGCAAAGGTGGGTCTTGACCATTCATCGTAATCTTGGTGTGGTCTCCTCTCTTATTATTAGTCTCCATTGATCCCTTTGTCTGATTATTTTTTTTCTCATTCTCATTATTATCTGGCTCAAAAGCGACATTGTCCAGCCCAACGTCTTGGCTATTCTTTCCTTGATCAATTCGATTTCCATATGGTGATGGAGGGGGAGGGGGGCTGTCTTGAACCCTTATTGTGACGTCACTTCCACTCGACACACTCATCTGGAAAGAAAAAAAAAGTTATAAATTATTTAGCTATTCTCCTTCACAATCTCAGACATAAAGGGAGACCTACAATGTGCTCCCTTTTTTCTCATGCCTGTATTGTCACACAACCCAAGCACCTGTAAAAGATACATATAGCTCCTTCATAAAAAAATTGGATCTGGTTAGAATATAAAAAAATCTTTTGTTTCTCTCTTCACTCTTTCTATAAAAAGACCAAAGGCAAAAAAAATAAGTTTTTTGATCCTTATTATAAAAAGGTTTGATATAGAAAACGCCTCATAATGATAATAATTTTGTAAAAATTAAAATGATACCTACATAATTTAGTCAAGGTCCAACTAATTAGACATTGGACAAGTTCTTCAAGGTTAATAAAAATGAAACAACATCCCATGTTAAAATATCGTCAACATGGTCCATATTTTTTTTATAAACAAAAAGACAAAAGAAAATGTACCCTCCACATCTCACATATCATTGCGGTTGGAGGAACGTCGAACGTTCTTTTTTTTGTGTGTAACACTATTCCAGTACATGTACAAATTTAATTGTCACCGACTGACAATTAACCTGATTTAAACTTGAGACAATAGTTTTGAAATAATATAATAATTGTTTCAACGATTCGCTCCATTACTCTTGTAGAATAAAGAAGGTAACACAAGAAACCACTAATGGTTAATATGCATATTTTTACAAAAAAAAATAATTTTGAACATCCTACAGTATACACTATACAGGATATCATAATTATTATATTTAAATGAGAGTCAATTAGATTGTACAACATTTTCATGTTGTTTTTTTTGAGGTGTAAATGGCTGGAAGAAATACATGACACAAAAATGAATATAATTCCAGTTTTTCTGTAGCTTCTCACTTAATTTATACAGGAGGTTAGTTCATCTCCATTTCCTTCCCCTCGATTTGTAATGTTCTTTTAGGACTCTGTGAAATTTTTCTGTGGAGGTAAAAAAGGACTGCCTTGGCTAACACGGATTAGTTTCCCAAACTCTAAAACTGGAGGCGTTTTTCATTGTTTTTTTTGTATAAGTTTAAACTCTCTTGAGTATAACTTTTGTTTGGGCCAAAGTCTTGGACGATACATAGATCATTTTGGAGGACTACATATTATACATGTACAGTGAAAAATAATATGAGACTACTGTTGACTGTAGTAGCGTGTTCACCAGCACCCTATATATAATATAAATATTATAAAAATTCATAATTGTGATGCAACAATTTTTTAACTTTGTCAAAAAACTCTCTCTCTCTCTCTCTCTCTCTCTCTCCTGTCTTCCTTTTTTTTACTTGTCCATTCTGGAAATGAAATGAAAATAATGAGCAAATTTTATTCTCCATCCATTTACATTTTATTAAAATATTAGTTTTGTAAATGATTCATTTTCCATCTGGCCGTTGTCTCGCAGACTCTCAATTTCATATTTCCAAAGAATTTATTCCAAAGATGTGTGTGTGTATAAGTAAAGAGAGAGAGAGAGAGATGGCAAAACAATTTAAAACAAAACCTTTCGGCTAAAAACAGTTCATCATGATGCACATAATGAGTTTTCTTCTCAAAATTGTTCCACCGTGTAGAGACTAAAATTGCCTCAAGAATTTTATTGTTACTTTAGTTTTAAACATAATCACTCTCCCCCCCCCTCCTCTTCCTCCTCTCGCACATGAATAGGGATCTAGTTGACCACAAAAAGTTTTTTTTGTGTGTATCTTATTATACCTAAACGTTCCCTTGAACTACATTATCTTTAATATTGCTTTTTAAAATATTAAACTGCATTCGTTTAGGTAAAGTAGTATTGATCCCTCTCTCTCTCTCTCTTTGTATGCAAGTTGTGTGAGTTATGTGATATTAAAATATTTTACACCTCTACAATGTTGACACGTGCCTCGCCCAAATTAATATGTACTAAGCTTTCGTCCAGCCATTCTTTTTGGTCTTGTACTTAACAACAAAATGGTCATATTCTATGCATTATATTGCCCATCAATAATGTCTTACTCGTGTTATAGTTCTCTCTCTCTCTCTCAAGTGCAACTTGTTTTGTAACTTGGGTTATGTAGAAAAAGGTTTTGATTTATTTTGTAGATTAAAGTTCCTGAGAGACACTTTTTCCTCACTCATTCAATCATTAGTCTAATATTTACTCTTATTTAAAATTGTATTGAGTCACCATTTTGGCATATTAAATGTTACAATGTATGCATTTCCCCTTGTAATTTTGTCGGTAATGTTTGACCTGTGTTAGTTCATGTTGCGAATTAGCATTATTATTAAGATATCACACAACAAAGTCGTGCTCAATGTGTCAAGTATGAAATTAATATATCTGAGATTTGACAATAATAATTTTTTTAAAAGCGAATGTTTAATTATTCTTTGATCAAAATTGAGTCGGACTCCCTTTCTAAATATTTGTTTCAATTTTTATGTACAATTTTTTATTTATTTTGGTTTAACAACCCAATTTTTGTCTTTAGATAATTGGATTCTCTTTGACTCTCTCTAGTAAAGACAAAGCTCATCAAAAGTTAATGAGCATAGTGACCCTCATAAGAAGAAACTAATTCTTGTCAAGTTAAATATAAATTGTAATATTAAAAAATTATATAGCAAGTACTTGTGAATCTATACAAAAGGTAAATTTATGCAATTGTATGTACTTTACATAACAATTGAGAAAATGACGGTATACCTAAGTACAATATAATTTCCCCCTGATTATAATACTTTCCATTTTAATTATGACAAGCAAGCTCGATAGTCAAAGTTACGAAGAGTTACTCAGAGTCCAAGAATTGGGGAATGACAATCAATGGATTGTACTGATTGCATAGTTAGTAATCTGAATCATCTTCAAAAAAAAATCTTTTTTTAATGTCTGCAAAGTTTTCATGTTGATGCTCTGTCAAATTGAGCAAGGCTGGCTGCCAAGTAATCAAGAGAATAAGTGACACGTAATATTCCACGAACGACATGATGATGACGTGGTCATCATCATCTCATCATAATCAAGACAATAACAAGCATGATAATATACATAACATTACAATATAAAATATTACGTTACAATTTATGTGAATCACAACAACGGTGGTGGTTCAAAAATACCGCAAGGAAAATCTACAATAAATTCCTTGAGGAATTGAAGAATTACAATTACAAAAAACTTTCCATTTTCAAAGTGTGTACTATACACATGGCAGAGAGACCATTTTCTTGTTGTATTGATAATCACAAAATTTAACAAAAACGCAAGGGGAAGTGTCGTAGAAGAGGTACAAAAGGTTGAGAATTTAATGCTCATTTATTATCATCATCTCTGGTTCGCTAATGCATGGACAATAAAGAAATAACAATAATTATTATTGAATGCTCAATTATTGAACACAAGAGAGAGAGAGAGAAAAAAAAACTGTATTGTAAAATAAAAGGTCCTGTTTGTCTATCCACCACACTACTAGTATGACTAATGATATAAAGAATTTGATGGAGTAATAATAATAATTTTAAACTGTTAAAATGAATTGTTCATTCTTCTTCCTCCCTGAGCTTATCATCCTACATATGTATAAATATAAAAGTCAATATTTTTTGATGAATGAACTTACGGCAATATTTATTTCTCTAATAAAAAAAATGTAATAATATTTCTTAAAACTGTTCTTCATCAATAACATATAGGTCGTCTCCCAATGTAAAACCTTTGTACCCTTGAAAATTAAAAATAGTCAAGTTCTACTCTATTTTTTTCTTGTCCAAATTTTTACAGAGGTGAGATTTGTTGCATTGTCATGCATTTTCGAGTCTAAAATGACGATACAAATAACCTTTGTGTTTACCCCACGTCCCCTATTTTCAACCGACTCATTGTCAATCCCAAATGGAATATCCTACCTTTAAGTATCTATAAGGTACGTAACAATTTATTCTCTAGAATAATATTAAATGGCTGTCTAGATTTTTTAAGGAAAAGGCGAAGGCAAAGAAAACCAGTCTGATATAAAAAGATTTTTTTGTACATTTTTCTCCTCTTTGAAGAGTACGAGTACCTATCTGTAGTTTAATGTGTACACACTCCACTAGTAAATTATGCATACAATCTGCCCCTTTTTTAACCATTCTTCATCCATTTGTATGGACTTGGAAATTTTGAAGCAAGAATGATTTATTGATTGTTATTACAGAGTCCCTCTCAAGAGTGTAGAGTTTGAGTGTCCTTCAATAAAAAAAAGTGTACTGTTAAATTTATGCTACTGCAAAAATATGATACATATTAATCAAAACTGTATCCTACAGTAGGGGTACATGTGTATGTGTAACAAAAGTTAATTGAGATTAGTTAAGTACATAATTGATAAATATCAAAAAAAAATTATTATTATTCTGTCTGTACAACCAACGTCATTTCCTCGACTCCCTGGACGGTTGTCTTTTAATTAAAAAAAAGAGAGGTGTAATTATAGACTCTAAAATTTCAATGCTGTCTACTCTATTAATTATGATTTCCTACTCAATTAAAATTAGTCAATGAAAGAACCTAGGCTAGGGTGATCAAAAGATGAATTGATAGACGATGTACAATAAATTTTCGACAGTTTAAATGTCAACTCAACACTAGGCAGAGGGGCTTGTCAACAACTTTATTTTCAATGTTCTAAGTAAGCATTGTCCGTAGGGCTTTTTGGCAATAATTTGATAAATTTGGGAGTGATCTATTGGATGTCAAGCATACCCTGTAATTTTACAGTCATTTTCCATGTATTTATTATTATTCAAAATCATTCATCAAAATTCTACCGTTGTACAAATTTATAGCAAGTACTTGTGACAACGCCAAAATGATAAATTTTTTGATCCATGGCTTCCTACAATTCAACTTGAAGATGATCAAAATAAATTTGTTTTTTCATCTTTCCAAACTAAAATTAAAACTTTGACTAATTGTTCTTCCTTTCCTTCTCCTTGTAACCACAATTTCCTCAAGTCATTTG
Source organism: Arrhopalites spinosus (assembly GCA_034700945.1). Classification (NCBI taxonomy): domain Eukaryota; kingdom Metazoa; phylum Arthropoda; class Collembola; order Symphypleona; family Arrhopalitidae; genus Arrhopalites; species Arrhopalites spinosus. The sequence goes on along the minus strand of JAQIVZ010000640.1, from coordinate 27,430 downwards.
TAAACTTGTGGACTTTTGGGAGGAGACAGATATCATGAATAGTGTCAACTTTTTGATATGAAAATTGTCTACGGAAATGTAATGGACATGTGATTGCAAAGACAAGTAAATTTTTAAATGTTGAGAATCATAGGAAGCAAGTTACACATGAAGGTTGCCTTTTTGAACAATTAAATACATTTTTGTATCATATCACTATACAATTAACATGCTCCATGTGCATGATACAAATTACAACACTTTCTACGTTAACTTGAGTATTTTGTACATTTAAAAATCAAACATTTTCTAATCCCTCCTTCTTCCTTTTTCTACAGATGTGAAAAGGAAGAAAAACAATTTTAAAACAAAAATATTCCCAAAAAATAGTTGAGGAGGAAAGAGTCATAATTAAGGTAATTTTAGTCGCTAAATGATTTTAATCACAGGAAGATGATGATCACCCTCTACATTTAAAATTTATAAAGTTAATTGCTTTTGGTAAACGAATCACGAAAGTAGAGTTTTTGGTTAAAACATTAGTAAAAGACAACTCTTACCAATTAGCAAAGTCAGCTGCCCCTCTCAAAATTCGGTACACGTGGGGTCAAACTGGCTAATGGCCATACAAGGGAACCATGAAGAGCCAAAATCGATGCCAATTTAATGATAAAAATCCTATTACACAATTCTCTTTATACTCCACCACTTAATGGCTATAGTCGTGCAAAAAGGAGCAGATGTTGGCCAAGAAAATTTCATTTTGATCAGAGTTTCCCTTATTTCATCCAAATAAAAGACAAGAGGAGGAGGAGGGGGAGGAGTAGAGAGGAGGGGGGAAGTGTATAAAAAGAGAATTAGAGCCATGAAACCAAAATGACAAAATAGAAATCCAAAATGCATTATATTTTACTCTTTATATAATTTTGTGCCAAAAAAATCTCATATGAACAAACTGAACCTGTTGAAGGAACCCAACTCATGTTATGTAAGTATACAACCAAAGAGTATGATTTTAGACGTCAAAAGAGCATCACAGCATGACAATTTGATCATGAAAAGGAGGAAGTATAAAACAAGTCAAAAAATTATTAAATCTCCCAACTAAAGACAACCCCACACAAGAGTCTACATAGCTCGTTTATATCTCTAGACAGAAAAAGAAGGGACCATTCATGTGTGATTTTTTGACGACCATTATTATAAAAAAAAATTGTTGAAAATCTTTTCGGCTGTCGTACCGCTTCATAGAATGTCATGGAACATTACTATTTATATATATCAGACTTCTTCTCTCTGAATTAAATGTCATTTCAGAACACCACAGATAAAAAAAATCCGGACCAGAAGAGAAGGCAAGAGATGGGAAAAATATTGTCTCCCCATTTTTGGACCATGTACATTCCATGGAGAGCATGTGTGGAGAATATATATAGGGAGAGATAGGAGAGAAGACGTCAAAAATTGTCTTTTGCCACCTTGACCTTGCTGTTGGACTCTTTTTATACGTCAAATGTTGACTCTCGTTATACTTTGATATGTATGTTGATAGTTCTCGTTAACTTTTTCTTTAGGGTGGAAAATATTGTACATGTAGAGTAAATGGTATGGTACATTTATTTTACTGACGTTTTGGCTTTGACTTTCCCTTGTGGTCTCTCAAGCTTAAGCTGAGAAGAGGAGAGAAAAACAATATCTGGCATTTTTATTCTCCCCCAAAAACCAAAAGGAGACGAAACTAAATATCCTGGAGTCTCAATCCAACCATCACCACCATGTTCATTGTACAGACATGACAGATATAGACAATACGAGAAAATATATGTGCAAAATATTTACATTTTATTTTGTTTGCTCTCTCCCTCTCCCTCTCACAAAACCAGAGACACACATGGAGAGTCTGCTTAAATTCCATGGTCATATAAATTCACTACATAGTCTTCCAGTCTTTTGTGTGGATGTACAGATGTAATGTTGGAGAAGAGAGGGAGAGAGAGACTTCTAATAAAGAGATTTTCAGTCCTATTATGTTCTTTTATCTTTGGTCATCTTATTATTTCTCATTCTTTTAATTATACAGTCCCAGACCTCCGTTCCTTGTCTCATGGGAAACATTTAGCCCGAAAAAAGTACGGCTACCACCTCTATGATTATCCCATCTCATAGTGTAGAATTTCATTTGTAAGTCCTACCATCATGTTGTATGCAGTTGTACACTTAAAAATCCGCATTTTATCTAATGTACAGATATTCTTCTCCTGTATCTCTAATACAATTCACATGTTTTTTTTGTGGATGATACACACTACGGTAATGTACTGGTTAATATGTTTTGAGTCGTATAGTTTTCGCAATCTGTTTTTTTTCTTCTTTTTTTTCTTGTCCATGTAATTGCACGATGCACTGTGACTTGCTTCTTTTTTATTTAATAGCCCCCCAAAAAAACTATTCTACTGTTTCATTTTCAACAGACCTCCAATGGTTTTTCTGTAAAAAGTATTTTATCTGCATTATTTTACAACCTTGACTCTGACTCGGCCAATTATGTATGCCCCCTTTGAAAAAAAATAAGCTTTTTCTCTTGTATTTTCCTATTAATTCTCATCCGAGTTAAAATAATTTTTTTTTTTTTCAAGCTTAATCTGCTGATGATACAATGGCCCCTGTAGACAATTAGTGTAAAAAACTAACTTATAAAATTATTGTAGAAGAATGATACAAGAATTTTATTTTTTTAAAAAAACAATTTTAACACTCAATATCCTCTGTCATTGTCCCTTGAGAAGTGGGATGACGGAAAATTGGTGGATTTGTTTGTATTGTGAGATATAAAAAATAACAGTTTTGTCTTCCCATCCCTTTATTTTTTTGTGTCTCCCTACAGATAGTTTTACGTAAGTTTTACGACATGAGGAAACAAAAAAAACGGTAATATTCAACTGTCTCTCACATGATGCTCTCATCGCCTACACTCCTTCCATTTCCAATTATTGAGTAATCATTTTGTAAAAAATGAATTCAAATCACTTTTATATTTAATATACTTTTCATCTCAATCTCATCAGGGGTAAAAAATGATGGGAGTTGTGGTAGAGGAGGGGGGGTTCAATTCCCTTTTGAACTCGAGTGACACAGTGCGACTGTGTGTGATCAAAGGGAAAATGGAAAGATAAAATCAAAATAAATAGGGAATCATCATTACAAGATGATGATGATGGACAAGAGAATGATTACAAGTCCTTTACAATATTACCAAGGGGGCTTACAATCAATTTTCATGAGTTCCATTCCACGTCCCTCGCCTACACTCCTAATATTTGCAGTTCCAAATGTGTTTGTGTGGTGTATCGACTTGTGAAAAAAGTTTTTTGGACTGTGGAGACTACAGATACAAAAAGACATAACTTTTTTGTTCTATGGAAGAGAACTCAGAGGACGAAATATTTTTTGGGGAGTTTTTACGGGGATGACAATGATAAATTAGAGATCAAGTCAAAGACTTGATCTCCCTTCCAAATGACAACGATTTATCTTGGCTTCATTCTATTACTTGTTTTACTATTCCTATCTGTCTGTCTCTGTGTGGGTAATATATGTACAACACAGCTGTACAAACCAAAGCGGAAGGAAGAGACGGGTAAAGAATTATTTCAACCCAAAATATTGTAAAAGTCAACCACCTATAAAATTGAAAATTAAATATATTATATATATATACCTAGTCTGTCAAATATTTTTTTAAAATGAAAAACAATCCTTAAATTAATTTTCAGCCCACTCTGTACGTTCTGTCAAAATATTCTCCTTTTTTAGAAAAAAATAATACAAAATAAATGGACAAAAAGTCATTGCTTTATAACGAGGATTGTGTAATAAATGCGTGAGGAAAGTATTTTAGTGTAGAGCGTACGTCAGGTCAAGTTTTTTATATTTATTTTGTTTAGTTTTTGGTTAATAACCTTTAGCAATGTAAGCAGAGAATAGGAGTCTCTCTATCCTCACGAAGAGAGTGTAATCGTAATTACCATGCGACAAACTGCATCCATTGTATCCATGTTGGAAGCATTGTTGTTCATTACTTAACTATCGAAAGGTCGTGGTTCGTAACTGTTCTCCATTCCTACGCAATTTTATTCACAATTTTAAACCTCATTGACATGGCATGAGAAACGGAAGTGTACTCATGTGAGAGTAGGAAGAGAGAGAGAGAGAGAGAGAGGAATTCCTGAGCTCTGACTAATATTTTATTTATTTATGGTCTTCACCTTCCATTTATTTGTCGTCAGCCTTTAAAAACGTATAAAATAAATTATTTTAATATTACAAAGGTTTAAAGGTCTCTTTCACAGAATCTTAATTGACTGAAAAGTTTTTTTGAGGTGTTACATTCATTACATGCAAAGAATATTTCAAATCGTTTAAGTGACATTCGTCAAGGGGAACCAGTATCATGATGAACGGTACAAAATTGTTAATTCTGAGTTCTGACTGGAGTTATGAATTTGATGTGAATGGTTTTCTTTTTTGTTGGAAAAAATCGGAAATTGGAAAATGTACAAAAGGAACGAATGATGATCATTAATCATCGTCAAGACACATGGGTTAATATAAAGAGAGAGTACTCTGTCTCTTACATGGTAAGAAAAAAGGCCTCTTTCTTGGGTTCATCTCTGGAGAATATAATGTAAAATGTATTAGGATGTGAGGGGCTATCTTAATGGAAGATGAGGGAGGATCAATGGAGTTGATAAATTCAAAAGAAATCAAATTGTACATGTCACAGACTCAAGTCTTTATTTAATAGTGAGAGAAAAATTATATTAGACAAGAAAATATGAGTCCCTCGTCATGAATAAAACAGAGTCAAAAATTGTGCTCCAGTCAGCACAAAAATTGAGATGCTTAGCACTAAAAAAATAGTTTCTTATACTATTTCTTATATTCTTATCCACTTTTTATATGAATTCCACCAAAAGAAATTAAAGTCGATGTGGAACAAAGTCTGGATTTGTCACCTAAAGCCAAAAATATTTTTTTTACAAGCTTTCAATTCAATTCCTTTTGGCCACAATTCCAACTCAATGACCGTCTTTTTAGATTAGTTTCTTTAGGAAATCCAAAATCCCAAAGATTTTATTTTCCATTCAATTCTTCTAAAACCTTAAACTTCACGGTTCACAAAATTATTGATGATCACTAATGAGAGAGAGAGAGGGGGAGGATTTTAACTACAATTAACAGTAAAAATCATAGGAGCATGTCCATGGCCAAATTAATTATTTAAGTTAAGGTTAGAGGTCACAAATTATTTAATTTTGGAGTATTCCAATACAAGACAAGACAAATTATTTTCAAAGACTTGTAAAGTACAAAAAAAATTATAAGAAAATCAAATCAATTTGACCGTTTCCTCACATAATTATGGGTAAAAATTGTACTTAATTCACCAAATTAACAACACAAAAAACAGAAGGAATAAAAATTTTAATTGACTCCTTTCTAAAGTTTTTTTTTGTGTTATGCAAATTGTCAGTCGATTAATATAAAAAATGAGTGATTTGCTACGTTTCAAACATTTTTGTAGGGAAAAAAAGAGTAAACACAAATAAAATGTTTTTTTTGGTATTTAGCCTACCTTGTGATGATTGATCAAAATGAGCGTGTAATATGAAGAGAGAAAAAGAGAAAAAAAGTCTTTTATAATTTCAAACAATAGTTTTTAACAAATTAAATTCCAGCATCTCACCAACAAGAAAGGGAAGGTGATTGATGATGACTTTTTGTGTAATTCAAAGAAAACCTTGAAACTCGTAAGTAGAATAAAAATTTTTGTCTCTTTTCAAACCTAACCAGCATGTGTCTAAATTGACAATAAAATTACATAAAAAACATTCTCTTATGACGACCAAAAATAAAAAAAAGCCCAAACAATAGATAGGTAAGCATCCATTTCCTTTTTAACTACGCAGAACTCCCCAGATTCACAAAAATATTCTGCGCCTTTCTCCGTAATTAAAAAAGTATCTTTAGACTTTCATTAAACATTTTTGTTATAGAATTTAATCTTTTTTTGCTAAATACATGAGAGAGTTAAGTATTTGTATAAGGGAAAGAAGAAGAAACTTTGTCATTTTATGCATGGGAGAAATTATTAGCATATCTATTTTACATTTTAATGTCTTGTCATTCCATTGATCCAAGAAAATGGCATCAAAATAAACTTTACAATTTAAAAGAGAGAGAGAGGGGGGGGGGGGGGAGGAGAAGCCACACATTTTGAGATTGAAATCTTAATCCTCTTGATGTGTCTTGGGAGAGCTGATTGAAATGGAAGTTGGCTATAGAATGCTGTATGTTGAATGATGCCTTTTTAAAAGAAGTCTCGACTACCTAATGAGCTCCATCATCATTTGTCATTCACCAAAAAAGATGACTACAAATAAGAGAATCCGTATACATAAATTGAACCTATATATAGCCTACAAGAGAGAGAAAAAAAAAACCTCCAACATCTCATTATTTCTCCATCAATGGAGTTGAGACTAGCCGAATAATAGAATTCCAAAAAAAACCTTTTCCTTTTATTATTCCTCTAGAGGGAAATAATGCCACCCACCTCGGTTTGTCATATTTTGTGTGTTGAGAACAACCCATTTTCTTTTCACCATCTCATCACCTCACACTTCATCGCTCTCTCTCTCTCTCTCAAATCAGAGGAAGAAAAACGGGAAGGTGTACACTTTACAGTTGGCAATTTTTTCAAGACTTTGACACTCCGAAAGGAAAGAGATTCAAAAAAAAAGAACGAGACGAGAAAGAAAAGAAAACAATGACAATTTTATTTTTAACTTTATTATTATGATCATCATTTTTACAAATAGTTGTTAGTTCTCGTAGTGGCAATGACCACAAGAAAAAAATATTGATGACATTGAGAATGTCCTAAGATAAAATATAAATATATTTAATGTTGTTGTTAAAAAAATGATTATTTTTTAAATAGTCAAGTTAAAATTGGACAAAAAACAATTCATGTTTTCATGTCTTCAAGAGATGATTGTCTAATATAAAAAAGGGGTAGGCTGGCCACTGGATAAGAGAACAATGCACCTGCACCCACGTATGTACAATATAATCAAGTCTAAAAAGATGAACAAGAAAAGAAACCCAGCGACCATTAAAAATGACTCAAGGGGAAAATAACAAGAAGGGATATATTTTATATTATGAGCCATGCTGATCCTCATGTTGAGTGGTGGGCTGGTGACTTACAAGATGTGAATTGTGAACGGCTGTCCACAAAAAGGAGTCATATAATAAAAAAACTGTAACTTTAAACATAGATGAATTAATAAATGAGATTGTTGCCTTCATGCCTCTCAAGCTCGCTTCTTGTTCTTGTATTAAATCACTACATGCATGTACCTACATGAATATGAATAGACTCTACAAGTACTTTTTGGTTTGTAATTGTTTTTGCAAAAAAAAAATCTCCAACATAAACCAACTCCCCCCGTCGTTCCTCCCTGTTCCTGACCACAGTCTGAATGGTATCAAAATAAAGTTATGTTTAAAAACTGCATTGACTAAGAATGCACCCAAAAAATTCCTTTCCTATTAGTCTTGCATGTGCCATGTGCATGTAAAATTCATTGACTTCCCACTCATTTTTTCCATTACATCATTTTTATCCCACTGTCATTGAATTAAACTAAACTGTTTTTTGTTTAAATTGAGACCACATAAATTCATAACTAGAAAAAAAAATTTCTTGAGTTGAAATAACATTTTTTTTCCTAATTATTTTGTACCGTTCCTCAAAGTCCTTCTACTCCAACTTGTAGAGTAAATAGAGTATAATAATTTTAAAGTTGTATGACATTCCATTTTGGTGTTTTTTAATTAAACGAAAGAAAAAGTAATTAAATTAAGTATCCCTTTCAGTAAACTTTTGTAAAATAAAAGAAGAAAGAGAAAAACATTTAATTTTAACTTGAGCCACAAGACAGGCTACATTTTATACATTTTTTTAACTTGACCGCAACCAATCAACGTCCATTGTAATACAATACTTCCTATTCATTTATACAATATTAGAAAAAACATGTTATTTGTTATGTACAGAATAGAATAAAAAAATTGGTAAATGGACAAAAGGATTTTTTCCATCTGTATAATGTTCTCGTACATGATTGTATAAAATAGCGGAAACTCTGTAGTTTTTCATGTACTAGACAAGACACAACGTTACAATTTTTTGTACATTAATCACAAATTTTACTATACTTAATTTAATGCCATTGAACGTTATAAAAATACAATATTATAATATTTCAATGATCCATTAAAATATTTTGTATAAATCATTCCTCTACTTCCGTATACCCAATTCTTCTTCTCTTCCATAACGACACATGAACTTATTCCATGTGGAGAGAGAGAGATATGGACTCACGTGATGGTCTCAAACTTTAATCACAAACGATGAGATCTGAAAATAACATTTTTATATTTCATTTCACGATCCACATGTCAACAGACAGTCAGTTGAGATTCAGGAGTAGGATCGCAGTCCTTTTTTTCTTTTGTACACATCGGGGCAGTAAATCACGATTAAGAAGATGATGCGGAAAACGTTCAGCGAGGGACATTACATAGAATAAATTCCCCTATAGTTTTTACACTGCTCTTCTATTGTTACTCCTCTTTTTAACAGATATAAGAGAAGAGAGGGGGATAAATTATTATGGTGTGAAATCAACTGCGAAATGAGGATTTGTTACTCGACAGTGTCATTTTGGTGCTCATCAAGTCTCATCCATTCTTTGTTATATAATATTATCTTGTAGTGTTTAAGTGTCAAATTAAATGGAGAGAACATTATTAATATGTAAGAGAGAGAGAGAGTAAGCTCATTCAACTGGCGAAACATGCCATGACTCGCTTTTTCTTTCCATTTTTTTTTCATTTGACGAGAGCGCACGAATCTTTTATTCAATGTAATCATATTCTGACAAGTTCCAGCTTGGCAAATAATAATATTATTTTTTTAATATCACTAAATTATAATGGAAATTTTCATGCTACATCTTTTCACTCAAAAAAAAATTCGGCGTGAACAAGTTGAGACTCTGTTTTTCTTTAATAGTCTTTTACGTTTTAATTCAATTCACAAAAACAAACAATATTAATATTACATGGAAGTAAGTACTGCTTCAGGGAATACTTTTTTTGGAGGAGAGAGAGAGAGACGTTTGAACTCTCGTAATGTTATAATGGTCCTGGTACTTATGGCCCTATACTGTGTTTTTGTGCATTTCCTCTCCAAAAAAACAACTTTTCTTAGAATGTTTTCATCCTTTTCCGTAGTTTTTCACATGAAATTTAATCGTCATCATAACTTGCCAAGAGAGAGGAGTTAAATGTAGTTGAGAAAAGTTGAACTAAAATCGTAAATATTCATTTAAATTTGACCTTGTTTCTTTCCCAACTTGTCAACTTTTACATGTGAACTAATGGAATCATAATTTGTCAATTTATTTATGTCAAATGACAATGGTTCGACGGGAGCGGGACCAAGAAAAACGTAGAAAATTACTCAACTCTTCCAAACTAAAATTTCTTTGTGTGTACAAATTGTAAGAGAGAGTGCTCACATTCACATAATTTTGGAAAACTGGAAATGTAGCGCATAAAATTCTATTTTCTAGGAAACTATTTTAGATTTATTCTAAAACTTGCAATATATCCTATAATCATAAATTTGCACTCACTCTCTCTCTCTCTTATGAAGAAACAAACAAAAGTTTGACATAATCCCCTACACTCCCCTCCATAGAAAAGTTGTACAAATGAATAGAAAATTAATTAGAAATTTCCAGTCTCTTTGAACAGCCTAGAAACTAACACTCTTTTTTTTAAAAAAGTGTTCAATTCATTTCACTTAAACTCATCACACTAATGTCCTATATCCTGTACATTTCTACACACACACAACCAACTGGGATACAATAAGAACGTTAACATTGACAGCTAGAGAATTTAGGAAATGGTGAACAATAGACCAAGTTTGGAAAAATGGAGAAAATTGTGAATTGAGACTCGGTCTCAACTCTTTTGTTTTTTTTCCTTCGCTCTCTCTACCACTCTTCCATTTTGAATTGAAATGGATAGATAAATTGTGAGTTGAATAACGAGTCAATAAAAACAAGTCCACCATAAATATCCACAGCTGATCATGAATTTCCTTCCGCCGCCATCCTGTTCACTTGGTCCATTAGTACAAGATCAATTCTGTGTTGGTGCTCATGCTAAAAGACATGGAGAGGCCTTCGTTTATCGTTAGTTGCAGCTGTCGTAAAAAGCCAAGTATAATAATAATATATCAAACTGGATAACATATTAGAATACCATGTATAACATTACACCACTCTTAACATTAGTAACTCTGTCTTATGTTCCATACAGATACGTTCACCAGATGAAAAGGAGAGTCTCGAATCTCAATTTCTTCCCCCCTCAAAAGAAGCCAAATGATTTTCAACTATATTGTAAATTTTATATAGGTAAAAAAAACAAGTTGTGTAGTTTTTGTACCATGTCAAAAGACGTTATACAAAGTCCCTCCATTGTATAAAATGTATATTATGATACATATATTTTTTTTAAGTAATTACTCTTGCTTTAGTAAATATACACACAAGAAAAATAAAAGAAAAAGTCTTTTTTTCTTCTTCTTTAGATTTTTTGCCGGATGTGTTTTATACGGTCTAAGGAAGATATTTCCTTCTAAAACAAGAATCTTAAAAAGCTCGCTCACTTGTCTCTCTCTCTTGTACAATTAATTCCTTCCCAAAAGGCCCCATGTGCAAACCTGAGACGACCTTATCAGTATAAATGTAATAATAATAAAACATTTTTTATATATTGGAAAATATTCCCCCCTCCTCCTCCTCTCTGTACAAACACGAAGCTCTTGCCATGCGAAATGTTTATTTGTGAGGAAATAGGAACAGGAGAAGGGTTGTTTTGTGTAGTGAATACGTTGGATGTTAGAGAAAAAGGTACGAGAAGAAAATAGTTAATTTTCATATCCTTATCCTCATCCCCGGTGTTGGAGGCTTTACAACTGTGATTTCCTTGCCAATCCTTCATTTTATATAAAGTTTACAAACTCTTTTAAATGCTCATTATGATTTCCTGGACCTTTAGGTAATTAACCTTTTCACTTTTTTTTCTCTCTTGTACATGTTGAGAATAGCTAAAGAAGGAGGAGACTATTTGTGTGATAATATTTTTTGCGAATCACGTCCAGAACCTTTAAAGACAGAGAGAGAGGGAGAGAGAGTGAGTGAGTATTATTTTTATAACAAAATGTTCTTGTACAAAGAATGGAAAAAGAAGGTTAGGGAAGAATATTAAACATTTGATTCTTCTCTATGGATCCCTTCCCTCTCGCGTCGTCGTTTTAGCGTGGAAGATCAATTTGAGGATGGATTTTAGTACAAGGAAGATAAGTTCTTTATCCATCTCTCTTCTGTTCTTACACAGAGAGAGAGAGATTCTCTCTCATTTTAAAACAACTTTGCAATGTGTGTGCATCACCTCGTAAATGTCTCTCTCTTGTCATCTCATCTCATTTTATGGCGTCTATGGGGAAAAGAACACTTGTTCAATTGTTCCTCCCTTGTTTAAGTTTTTTTTTCAAGTCTTGTCTGAGCTCTAGGCTCTCTCCCAACATGGAGCTCAGTTTCCGTTTCCCATTTTTTAACATAGACTTTAACGTCCCTACTGTCAATGTTATTTACTTTTTTTCCTTTTAAATTTGATTTTATGACAATATTATTTAAGGTATGAGCGACAAACAAAATTAAACTTTGTCAAAAAAAACTAGCAGTTTTGCTTAGGGTGGTTTTTTTTTCATTTTTAAATGTACCTAAGCGTTAAATTTAATTAAAATTAGAAAGATAATGACTGTGTCTCAGTTATCTTTTTTAACTTGTTTAAAGACAAAAGGGCCTTCAACTTGAAGAAACTGAAGCTGAAGAGTTGGATGGGAAGGAAGGAAGTCGGGTAGAAAGAGAGGATCTCTTTTTTCTAATTAAAATCCCCTCTCTCTCTCCCTTGTCTGGGAAGGTTGTTAAAGTTTAAAATTAATTAAACCCTTGAGTACTTGTTTTAATTAGCCGCACGTATAAAAAAAATTGTATTATATTTATATCCAAATGGATATTGACAAATATGTACTCATTGGTTTTTATCTTGTGTGTCTGTCTAAATTTTATCTAATTTTCCTCAAGTTCCAAGTCAACAAGCTTTTGCGAGTTTTGTCTCGCTAATTTATTACTTTAATTTCCTTTAGTAATACAATTCTCCCTTAATAGTATTAGTCTAATTCTATATTAATAATTTGAAGAGTCTTTAATAATTCCTATTTAATTTCTAAAATTCAATTTAGCTTAACTCACGATTAATTAAATTAAATGTGATTTTTCTACCTACAAATAATCATTAAGTTATATCTTGTGTATCAAAGTCTTCAACATTATTTCGTACAGATAGAAAATGATTCTTTTGAAGGAACATTAAACATTTCTAATGAACTTGTACCCTCTCATTTTATTTTTAAGGTCTGAGTGAAGTCACGTCTATTATAAAAAAAATGGTCTTATCTTTAATCGGCTTACCTGTTAATAAATGTGAGGCAAAAATACAATAATTAATGAAATGGACCATACTCCAATTAAATTTGATGGTTCTAACTAGAGAGAGAGAGAGAGAGACAGTGCAGCGAGCGTGTAAGAGTAAAATATAAATTCAGTTGTTTATAGTTAAATACTAGATAATTAAGGAATCATTATCATATTATTAGAGACTACAATCATGGGGAAAAAAATTCGGATGCTCCTTGTATTTAACCTCCCACTCTCTCTCTTGAAAAACAGTTAGAAAACACAACCACAATTAAGAGACACAACGGCTACCGAAATACGCTTTTCATCATAATTCCTCTCTCTCTCTGGAACCCCACGCACAGGAACATGAACAGTTGTACAATAAAAGTACAAAACAGATAGGATGTGAGGATTCATGAACCCCTGAGCTCTCTCAGTGAAAAAATCTTGAGTAAATGGTGAGATAAAAACATTTATTTTTTTCAACAGTTTTAACTTTATTTCTCACCGGTTTGAGAATGAGAATGGAAATATAAAATAAAAAAAAGAACGCGCTACTTCCTTCAGGAAAAGTAATGTGTAAGTATTATGTATTATCATTACGGTTAACTTTTATACGTAACAAATACATAGACAAACTTTTTTTTATTCTTCTTCTTCTTGTTCATTGTTATCTCTCAAAACGGTCACAGGAAAGATTGTCTTGGTTTCATGAGAACAAAATTATGTACGGACAAGACGGGGAGTAGAAAGAGAAGAGAGGAGTAAAAAAAATAAAGTTTATTTTTCCATAATAATAAGCTGTTCCGTATCTGGTATCAATATAAACATATATATGGGTTTATCATGTCCCCCTCTCTTCAAGTCTTATTATTGTGGCCACTAATGGGCTCATTTTTTATACATTTACTCGTTGCATAATGTCATCACATGAGTCACACACACAACTTTTTTTTGTTGAAGAAAAACTAAGAATAAAATTATGAGAACCTTTATACATTACTTCCACATAAACTCTCTCAAAAAAAAGAGTTTTGTACTTTTATTCAACTTTTGTCCTCATCAATCTGACTTTTTGGGCCAACTTTTTTTTAGTTCTCTCTTGTCTCTCCTACAAATGTCAAGTCTCGTAAATGAGAGATATAAAGTTGAAGAAAAATGTTTTTCTTCTAAAATTGACATTCATTTTACAGACCAAGTACGAGTTATTGACAGAGAGAGAGAAAAGTTGGGACGAGATTAAAGACTTGAACACCTCAAATTTAATAATAAAAATTCTTCAATTCTTTTTCCTCAAGTCAAAATGAAAAAGACACATTTAGAAGAATATTTTCCACTTGAGTAGAAACAAGATAAAAAAAATCATCATAACCAAAGTCAAAGTCAAAACCAACCCCTTTCCTCTTCTATTAAATCCTAAGGACCAGCCAAGCAAAAAAATATCTTTTCAAGTTCATGGTGCTTTGAGACATATAAAAAAAATATCTCCATGTGTTTTGATACATTGCCCGCATGGAATTGTGTCTGGTACAGCCACTAGCCAGTAGATTTGACATGTACACATAAAATATAAAAAATAATTTTAATCTAGAAAATTTGTCCTGAAAATGGGAATGAAAACAAAAGGAAGGATGAAATCGAGTACAAGTCACTGTGATGGTAGTCTCATATATATAAAAAGTTATTAGCCACCGCTGTGCATGGTTAGACAGGAAGTTAAAAAGTTGTTACTGTTGCTGGACTCCCTTCAAATTGGATTAGCTTGTACACGAATTTCCTCCCCATATTTTTATGTTTGAGAGAGAGAAGGAGTTGAAGTTGAGCCTGTGAAATTTCAGCTGAGAGGAGTCAAGTACTCAAGTCAAAGCACATAATATATAGAAATCCCTCACTTTATTGTATTACATGGACGGAGAGCATTCATCATCATAATATTACTCTATATATATACACACACACAGATATATTGTTGCAACTTGGACTCTCCATCATTTCCACTTGATCGTCAGTAGAAAGTATGATGACATGTCAAGATTAGCTTTTTATTGAAGCTCCACTTTTTATTAATACACAGAGAGAGAGAGAGGAACTTGTGCTTGGTTTCTATATAATTCTGTTTTTTTTATTGTATTTATTTGTAGAGGCTTCTATTTAAAAAACTAGGATTCAAATAGTGATTGCAAAAAAAATAAATAAAAATAAATATTAAAGTAAAAGACAGGATGCCACTACATTTTTTGTTATTGTATTTATTCTAAATACGACACAGCTATTTTTATGAACTTTGTCTCCTCAAAAATTCTCAACCAGAAAAATAAACACAACTCAACTGACAATTCTTGCGCTAACCAAAAAAGTTTTTTTTTTATGTCATTCATAATTACTTTTAACACCTTTACAAAGTAGTACTACTTTTGGTATAATTTTGTTGTAATAATAACAAAATTGTGCTCATTTTAGTGTGCAAATTTTTTTTTTGCAACAAAAAAAAGAAACATTCATAAATCCTTTCACACGGCCACATTTTACTAGTAAAAAAGTAGTAAAAGTGCATTTATAAGCATAATACGAATATTATAAATGTTGCACCCCACTGCATCCAATTTAATTGAGTTTTTTTTTGTTTAAAACATGATAAATATGGGGGTTTTAGTTTTTATAATGTGTACAAAAATATTTGAATATTTTGGTACGTTGAACTGAAGGTTGTGTGTGCATTTTAATTGATTTTTTTTGTGTGTCTGTACTCGACAATTTTTGTCAATTTATTTTTATCTTTTTTCATGGTTTGAGATTGCCAAAGTCTCAAAAATAAAAAATAAATGTTTTTTTTTGTGTGTGTCGTATATAATTTTGTATGTGAGACAAAAGGAGAGGGAAATGAATATTTGTGATTGCCGATTGACAGCTTTCCACGCCATTGCAGCTAAACTGCAGGTAAAGTAGTCAAAGTAGGTAGTTTACTTTTACAAGTGCACAGCATGAAAGAGAAGGTGCATGCAATCACGAATTGCATTTTTCTTATACCCTTAATCGCTTAAATGCTTTAACTTTCATTACTTTGTAACTTTTACATATAAAAAAGCTGTCAGTTGTCTACATGCACTAACGACTAGTCCAGCAATCTTATTTTTGTCCTTAGAAAAAAAAACAATTCACGCAAATTATAAGCTATAAATATGCAAATACATTTTTTTACAACAACCTCTCCCTCCCATCTCTTACATAAAAATCATGAGAATCTTAGCCTGTCTAAAATAACCTACACATATGATAAAAATTTTGAGATGATGCGTAGGCCTAAAAATTAAAATGTCTTCACTTTCTTTTCAATATTTACCTTTGATTTCCCATCAAAATCTTATTATAGTTTGCTCTCATTTTATTAATGGAAAAATTCAACTTGTACTAGAATGGACTGTACAGGAGACTGTATATGTACATGAAATGTAAATAAAGGAAAAATGATGGAGATTTTTGGTGTTATTTGGTGTCATTCCACTTGTCAATTTCCTAGATGAATTTAGATTAAGTTTGTATACCAACGATCCACATGAACAGTACCGTCAAAAAATGGAGAGGACGTTGAAAAAGCATGGGATGACGTCAAGGGTCCTTAATTTATTTTGTGTGTACATGTACATGTATAATATCCACACATTGAGAGAGCGGCATATCGACCGTAGAGTAAACAGAGTGACTATTCGTGGTAACCAAAAAAAAGGGTGAATGAGGGAGAGAGAGAGACAGAGAATTGTGGATGGAGTTGATGACGTTTCACTTGCCTTTTGCATTCATTAGTATTCTCTAAATTAGCATCACAATTATCCACAAACTTCCTTTGTTTATCATTTCTCTCTCTCCCTTTCAGTGGAGCCCCAGAGTCCAATAATAGAATTTTACATGAACAACATTTTGATCATTAAATGTGATGGCCTACTTCATCTTGTCGTCCCCTTTTGCTTGTTATTAGCACAACCAAGGCACAGGGAGGAGGAGGAGGGGGGTAGACAGACGTGGATCACGTTATCGACATGTCAATTAAATATCAACACACTGAACACTCTCACACAAAAACTCCAATGGATGAAACAGAACGCGCGGGTCAGTCCACATCTATTAGCTTTATTAGTTCAAAACCCCATTATTAGCACTCCATCCAGTATCCTCATTCCCAAATTTCCCAGTACTCGAAGAGTACATGTCCAGCATTTTTGGGTACATTTTGAAGCCATTATTGTATTTAATAATTATCCCATGTCTGACTAACCCCTACAATTTCCAGAATGAAAGAAAGGAAAAAATGTCTATTTCTGTCATGCATATAATTTGACTATTTTGGGACTTTTGAATTTTCTATTTGAGTTTTCTTTTATCAATATTACAGAATTATTAATTGTTGTTTGACCTGTGTAGATTTTTATTCTCCCTTTTCCCTTTTTCCCCCTTTTGTTTGCATTTGGGTGATACGTCATTAAGATTTGTTTTTTTTGGGATAGGATTGCCTAGTTTCATGCAACTTGGCCATAAATAAAAAATAAGTTGGGGAGTTTATAATCGTCTGCTAAGTTGACTTTGAATGAATTTTTTTCTCTCTTTCTCTCTCTCTCCTCATAATCCTTAATAATGTGCACACAATCTGTACCTTTGACCTAGTAAGTGACAAGTTTTTACAATTTATTTAGGAGAGAGTGAGGCCAATGTACATTACTTGTATGTGCATTACTTTACAAGACAGGTATTTTGGTCATTCATGGACAGTCTCTCTCATTTTGTACATGGCTTGCTTCTATTAGCTTCTACTACATAAGAAAACCAAAGTGACGTTACAATTTACTCATTGATCTCACGATCAGTTAACTCACATTAAATGACATTTCACACAGAGAAACTTTACAACTCTATTTATTATTGTGGCCTAGCCCTCTAATAGTTTTTCGACCAGTCATTGTCTATTTTGGAGGTTAATCCTGGGCAGGAAATTACATGGACTAGAGTTGACATAATTGTCACAAGAAATTAGCTCACAAACTTGTTTTTCTTTTGTATTTATCCTCCCCAAAAACTTTGTGTCTCTTGTTTCTTGGACTTAACGGCCTTATGTAATGACTAAGTGTCTCCCAAGCTATACTTTATTACAGTCCCCCTCCTCCCATTACAACACAACTTTACAACACAATTAAGACATTTTGAATATCTCCAAATTACTCAGTGATTTAATGTGACAATGCCCAACTTCTCCAAAAACAAATGGAGGCAGTAGAAGAAGGCTAGTGAGAATTTCACTGTTAATGTTTTTCTCATGAAAGCGAAAGTGAGAATATGGAAAGATGGAGGAAGAAAATTTCCTAAAAATTTAAAAATTTATTTTTCAATTCTTCAAAAGAGCCTGTCTCAAAAAACACAAGTTGGGATACAAAAACTGTACAAAGATTGTCAGACTACAAAATAACACGAATGAGATGGAAAGGGAAGCTTTGAGGGTTGAGAATAGAGTTGGATATGGAAGATTAAAAGAATTTTATAGTATCAAAACCTTCCCTTATGATAAATTCATAACGATTCTTAAGTATAAAGGTTATCCTCATAAAAAATCGGTACTCGTAAATTTTAGAGTGACTATTCACAAGTCAGAGAGAGAGAGAGAGGAATCAAAATCACGAAGTACATGAATTTTATACCATGATGATTTGTTCAACGACAATATTACAAGATATGAAGGTAAAAGATCTCATAAAATCTCATAAACTTCATTTTATTTTTTCTTGAACCTCCATCCTCTGTGACAAGTTCAACGGGTGCAGAATACAAAAAGACGGCGAGTTGTATGTTGAGACACGAAAAATATAATAAATATTTCAAGGTCTTTTACTTATGTCAAATGATTTTTACTTGTGATTACAAAAAATTTGCCAACAATTTATTAATAAAAATTTGATTTGTATTATTTATATTCCAGATGAGCATGACTCTTGATGTCATATCCAAGAACTGGCAATAATTTTCATTTCATGACCTACACTACTTTTTTTGGCAAAATTAAATACAAATTGACCTCAGTCTCCAGTCCCCAGTTGCTATTTGTATATTCAATTTTATTTTTGTTGACCTTTCAATTGAATATCAATGTCTCGTGCTTACATATGTCATGTAGGAAGAAAATTAGCTCAATTTATGAAACCCTTTTCTGCCTCAACTTTTTTTTACAAAAGGAAACGTCAACAAGTTGGACAACATTGTTGTGACATGAACTCATGTAATTGACTCCATTTTTATGAAGAACGGTAGTACAAAATAAACAAACCAATTAATCATTTTGTTAATTAGTTATCTCATACTAAAATGTCAGTCAACCTTAACCTCATCAACTTTTTCTTTCAAAGGTTAGAGAGGGACAGTTAAAGGACGATGGAAAATAATATTCTTGTTCAAAGACTCTTGGAATTGGAAAAAAAAATTTGCTGCTGAGTCATTCAAAAAAGGTTTGGTCTTTCTTAAAAAACAAATAAATAAAAAATTGAAATTTTTGAGTCTCAAACTAAACAAGGGATTGCAAAAAAATTTAATCATCAATTTATTTAGACTTTCCCATATTTCCACACCCTTAGATCATTTCAATTTGACTTATTTTAAGTAGAAAACATTTTCAATAATAAAAATGACTAATGAGACAATGACCTCTTGCATCTTCTCTTGGGTGCATCACAATCAATTAATTAAGGTCAATTCATAGTGCACACAATGTGCATCATAAATGAGAATGGACAACAAAGAATTGATTGGTGTAAAATTAGTCATATAGAAATTAAAGAGGATGAAATGAAACTTATGGTAGTCGAGTGTAGTTAATAAACAAAATAATTTGCCTGTACTCATTCTTCTAACTCATCCAATGTTAATTTTAATTGTACTATCTATTTACACACCAACAGGAGACAGGAGAGGTACGAGGTGTCCACATTGTCCCATGGCACCTCATTTCATTTTCTACCTGCACACTCGTATAATGCGTAGAGATACAAAAAATGGGGTCTATAAATAAATAAACATGATATCTGGCGACTCCATCAGCTTGAAGATTGTGATAAATGTGTAATTGTACACCACAGTGGAATTTAACATGTGATGGTGAGTGCGATTTGAAGACAAAATAGGAATTATTATTTACTTAACTTAACTATTAAATCTGTTATAATATAAGAAAAATGATTAAAATTAAAATGTTAACTCATTCCTCAAAGTGTTACACATTAAGATTAGTCAGAGAGATAAAATTCTTTCATTGTCAAATGGGGGTTTTATATATTCAATAGGATTTTTAGTTTGATATAATTATGGTCATAGTGTGTAAGTGTCCGTAGGTAGCATCTAGCAGTGAGCAGAAAATAGGGAGTCCTTCCCTTTATAATCGTCCTATCCCTTTTTTATATTAATTATTACTACACCATGTCAAGATATTCAAAATGTCAAAAGATTATCCTTTCTATTATACACAAAAAAAATAATAAAATTTACCTGTAACTTTGTACAATACACTAAACGAAAGAGAATAATTTTGTCACCATGATCAACAAATTATTATAATAATATTATGTACTACCTCCTCATCATCATGTGCATAATCTAAAGTTTTATGATCCTGTACCTACCTACTCTCTTCTATTGTATTATCATTTTAAACATGTTTTTTTTCTTATACAGTCAACACTCTTTACTCTCTCACCAAACTCATAGTTAAAATATTAAAGCTCATAAAAATGTGTAAAATTGTATTGATTCATTTTTTCTATACAAAATTTTTATTTTTTTCTATTTCCTCTCGTGCTAATATCAAACCACTTCAATATTGCTCATTGTCGAGAGAGAGAATTTGTTAAAAAATATTTGTATAGAAATTTGATAGTTTCTCATCTCGAATAGTTTACACATTGAATGGAATATATTACAGGAGGGGGAGACAAACCAAAGGGAATGAAATGTAAACAAATTTTCCAATCTCAACTCCTCTACAGTTTCCTGTCTCTCTCTCTCTCTCTCTGTGCATATCATAAAATACAATCAAATACAACAAGAGTTGTTTGCTCTGTTGTTTGTTTGATTGTGAACTGTCGTCCCATTCGTTTTGTCTCCTAAGCACACACACAAGAGTTCCCTCTTTAATGGATGGAATGTTGAATGGAAAAATTAAAAGTCAGTCATTATGCCAACTAGCCAAATCCTAGATAATACTTTTTTTTGCACCATGCTAAAATTCAACACAATACGCTGAATATAATGCTTGTTGATGTTGCGAATTCTTTTTTTTTGAGATTAAATATGTGTTATAATATTTAAAAAGTTTATTTTAGTTCATGGATGGGGGGACACAAGAGAGAAATAATTTTTGTGCCAAAAAATGGTTCAAGACTTTTTTGTTCAACTATCCCCATTGGATTGTCACCTTTTAATATTATATAATACTATTTTTTAAAGAGACTTTGAGATATAACCTCATATTTTATGTCACTAAATGAATAATGGCGTCGTCTCGTGTACTTACTATCTTATGAAAAAATCTTTAAAATTATTACTCCACACATTTTACTTGACTCTGAATGCACTTTTTGACCGTTCAGTCCTTCTGGTCATGGATATTGTGTGTTTAATGTCAACTGGGAGAGTAATTAATTAGGTACATACAATCAGGTGTAGTTTTGTACAATGTAAATAAATTTAGAATTTTTTTTAAATGATTTCAATAATAAATTTTTAATCATTCTGTACCATACTCACCCTAACTTTGTCTCAAAATTGTTTTTATTTGGGACTTATTATTTCCTACTCACTTTGGAATTCTTGTAACAATGGACAAAAGTTGACAATCATGACAATTATGTTGGATAATTAATTTAGTTATACTGTCACAACACTTTAAAACATTCTCTGTAGAAAGTAAAAGTCGTGTAAAATACTTGATGGAGACAATAACATGAAACAATAAATGGCAAACCATCTTTTACAACAACAAACAACAAAAAACTATTTTAAAAAGATTTCTTTAAGAAATAAATGAAAAAAAATTGTTATCTCTACAGCTTGTGTTTATTAACACAATTATTACGTTACTTAACATGAGTTACATGCCTCTGACTTATTATAACTTGTCATTTAGCTACACTCAATTAATTCTTTGTCCCAAAGTTCCTCTTGTGACCAACACAAGTCAAAGTTTTAACTGATAAAAAAAGTTTAATTTTCAACAGGTATGATCATCTCAGGTGTCAGGTGCGAAAAAAGATTAATTGCATGTTTGTCTCAACTCAAATAAAATTAAAATGACTCAAAATAACTGTGGATATTTTACTTTAAAAAAAAGAAACAACAAAACCATCAAAAACAGAAAATGTACTTTGTTGACCTGCTAGATTCCATGTGATATGCGTTGTTATAAAAAAATAAAAAGATCTAAAATTACGATTATTGCCGTTATAAGTATAGCTATCATGTGAGACCTTAATGGATTTGAATTGGAAGCAATGAAATAAAGTCACGCGAGGACTGTTAAAAAAAAGCTTTGAAAGGAGATTCACTTTTTATTTTATTTTACTTTTTTTGGTGAGACAATTGAATTTTAGAATTAAATATTGTCTTAAAGTGTTTATGCGCCAAGGTTTTTGGTGAGTCTTTTAATGTGACTCGTATTAAACATAAATTTTATTTTATTTACTACTGTTCACTTTTAATTGTGTTACTTCCATATATGTACAGCCGACCTATTCCGTAATACTCTTTCAAATTCTTAAAAATATTAAACTTTAAAAAAAACTCTTCAAATAATATTGGCTAATAACTACAAAAAATAAAAAAAGGAAGAAGATAATAATTAATAAATGTACCAATCTATTTTGTCCTTTTATTAATTGACTTTGATTGAAGTATTTAATAAAGAGAGAGAGACAAAAAAAGGGATTTTTGTCTATTTTGAATTGACTCCCTTATTACAACTAATCATAGTTAGGAAAAAGGGGTATGAAATCTATAGAATGGGCGCGGTATGTGCCACAGCCAGGAACTGAAAACAATAAAAAAAAATCTATCTTGAGTGATGTAAAATGTGGCTGTCTATTCCATGATAATAATAAGCAAAGCTTATTTTGTGTTAATACTCGGGATGATGTATTTCAGTGTATAATATTAAGCTATGGCTATTTATTCAACCTCCTCCTCCTAGACAGAGAATAATCATCATTCTTCTTCATTATGCAGGAGGTAACTTGCAGAATATTCAATATTGCCCATATGCCGTACATGATATGCCAATATTATATAGAATTTGTAAAATCATTTATAATATACATATAAATATATTGTAGGTACACTGGAGTTCGGAGTCCTTGTTGGAACATGGCTCCCCTGTACCTACAATATCTGAAATATGTTTTTATTTATTATGTGCACAATGTTACTCCGTCCCATCCCAAAATTTTCCCCCGTCCATTCTCATAAATATCCTATCAAGTCGATATTCAAGAACATTGGCAACATTTCTTGTCAATTTATTTATGTCCATTGTCAATCCTCTCTCTCTCCATGTATTTCTACACGGAATGAGAACGGGGAGCTAAATATTTAAGTATTTGACTCTCACAGTTAAAATAACATGATTTAATTAAATATCGTTGATGTATATTGATTTAACGTTCATTTTATGTCACAAATTAGTTAATTTAAAATCATTGATTCTCAAAGTTAACTGTGCTAAAGCTTAATGGACTTTGTTCATTTGCTTTAGTATTAGAAAAAAATAATAGTAGTAGTAGTTTCATGTCCCCAAAGACTAGCAAACAAATGGAAAAATTGCATAATGAAAAAAATCAAATAAATGAAATGACAACAGGTTTTCACAATTGATGGATAGAAACAAGTAATAAATTTCTTGTTTCTGATTGACTGACTCTCACTGTATATAAATAGTTGAGAGTTGGACAGTGGGTGTGATTCATTGAGAAGAAAATGAAGACATGTAAAAATATAAACAAAAATTTAATTTCCACAACAAGGGCAAACTAAATAACTTACCTAAGGGTGATGACGTTAAAGTTCAATAGAACTTTAGAGTTAGTAGAAGAAAAAATAAAAAATCTAATTGATTGACCAAGCAAAGTTTGAGGGATTGTACAATAATAGTCATCAATGTGTAATATTTTGATTCAATAAATTATTATTTAATGCCACTCATGGTTCTCTCTCTCTCTCTTCCACAAGACAAAAATAATCCTCAGAGACCATTCAGAGAGCTATACTTATCACTAAAGGGCCAGGTGGATCATAACAAAGCCTAGAGCTACAGCTAAAAAAATGCCTACGGTTCATACACACAGATATATCTCTGTAGATTATTTGCCATGTTTTTTTCTCTCTTCTGTGGTTTGTTGCCCGTCCACCTGAATGCTTTTAGCCTTTTGAGTATGAGGTCCATATTTTAACAAGATCTCCTTGAGAAGTCTGGTCATGTCCCAAGTCATGCATGTACAAGATACTCTTCACTACACTGTACTACTCTCCCCCCATGTAAACGGTACAGAAAACGGCAGTGGAAAAAAATAGACGAGTGCATGTTATCTCATCTTAAAAAAAAGTTTCCAGCGAAAAAAAAACGATTCAAGAAAGGAAGAAAAAAATTAGCCACGCTACCTCCAGCCACTGTCAAATACATACAACAATCTTTTTTATAGCCGGTACTACCTGTATAGATATAAGAGGACAAAGAGAAAAAGTACAAGTTGTAGTTGACTGTTCAAGCTATACATATTTAGAGTTAAAATTACAATTTATGGTCTGTATGTGACCATAGGCAGACCACCGTCTGGTGTGTGGACATGTAACAGATAACCAAAGAAATGTCAGTTTATCAAGGAAGAAAAATTTTGCACTCGTCTTCTCTCCCAAAATTCATTGAATAACAGATTTTCAAACTCAACCTAAGACAGAGAGAGAGAGATGAGTCCGCCTTCTCCAATTTTTTTCCTTTGGGTGAGACTAAGAGTCCTAAAAAGTAAATTATATGTTTTTTCAACGGACAATGAAACTGAAAACGATGAACAAAGTCTAGTGATGAAAGAAGAGTACAGAAAAAAAATATATTTGTGTATGGACTTTTTTATACATGGACTGTAAATTGTACGAGTCTCCTCTGCTTTAATGTGGTTTTTGGCCAACTGTCAAAATTCAAGTTTCCTTTTTGCCACCTTGTGTATCTCTCTCTACATGTAATTTTTTTGTGTCTTGAATATAACGTCCGCTTTCATCTTCATTGTAACGAAATAAAAAAGAGTTAACCTACAAGCTAATGCTTAACCTGCCTACCCCTTTGCTTACACTTTTTGAAGATATAACTTGATAGAGAGAGAGAGATGAAGATTCTACATATTTATTTAGTTGTCTCATGTTCTTGCATCACATTTTAATGTAAATGCAGTCAGTCACTCCTCCTCACAGTGAGAGTCAATGCACAATGCATTACTACAGATATCTGTACTGATATTTTGCTAGCTTGGATCATGTTCGTAACGCATTTTTTCCACATGTATCATCATCCCCCTTCATGGGGCTTCCAGAATGTGACTCTTTTTTTCCAAGTATTTTTTTACACCTTTTTTCCACAAATATTGAGTACTCGATACCTTTTGCCTTTTTTTACATTTCATTTTTCAACTCATGTACCCAACAAAAGGAATTGTTTACTACAGGCGCTTTTTTTTCTTTATCTAGAAAAAAGCGTTCCTTTTTACTCTTGCTCTTATAGGACTTGATGGAAACCAAATTAAGTGTATACAGTGGTCAATTTATATACAATCTCATTAAGAATATGTGTAAAAAAACAGACAATTATTATTATTAGAGTTGGAGGCATGACAGAGACAACATATGAAAATTTTGCCCGTTGAATTGTCCTTGAATCGTCGATCGTTTCAACCAAAAGAGACTTTTCTTATTTAATATTAACAATACACTTTAAAAAATTGAGACTGATTGAGCCAACAGAATAAATGGTACCTCGCATACCTAGTTAGACTACATGCAAGTTAATATGTAAAGACAAAAAAATGTTTTAAGAAATAAAATTATAACCAATGCCAGAGTACACTTTGAGGAGTATCAAACAAAAGTAAAAGGAAAAAAGAAAAAATATTGACAAAACTTGTTGCGTAAAGGAGTACCGTGTATTTTTCTATCCCCCTCTCTTATTGCCGGTAATCATATGATAGTGATCAAAGTAAACTGCTAATATGTTGATCGTATGAAAATTCTTGTTTATTTAAAGTTGATGACTCTAATTTTAATCTAATTTTTGTTCCACATCATTGACTATTTGACTAGGGTAAAAAAATTAATATTTTGAGAAGCCAAATATGTTATAAAAAATTCTATATGGAAAAAAAATATACCTAAGTATGTATCCTATTTAATTATGTCATTATGTAACCACATTCCAAGGGGTCTATTCAGACTAAGTGAGTAAAAAAAAAAAAGCTTATCAATCTTTTTATAATGATTTTTGATTAAAATTCAAGACATGTGCTTGCTTCATTGCTCCCTGTCGATAGTCTTGAGGATGCTTCATTATGATGACCGTTGATATTTTTCTATTAACTATTTTTTTTATACTCTACGTCAACATTTGTCATGATCTTATTGTTCAAGTCTGAACAAACTTTTCATTTTTTTTGAAGGAGCTTAATATTATTATTAATTTGACATAATAATAAATTAATAATTTTCAAAATTTTACTTTGCTTACCTTAATAATGTCAAAGATTTCTTGTTATTTAATTATCCTCCCGTGAAAGTCACACTGACAAATATTTTCCTTCTCAAGTTGCAAGTTGTAAAATAAATATAATTAAATGTTAAAAACCGTAAAAAAATGTCACAAACGGCACACTCAAAAACAAAAAAATATATAAAAACTTATTTTTATAATGTATGCACGTGGCGAGAACTGTTATTGACAATTGTAATTTTTTTTTGTAAATAGACTCACACACAATTATTTCCGTTTCTATTCACATAAATGTTTAATATTTAATAGTTGATTTTTTACAAAAAAAAAAATGCACACTAAACTGACTCAAAATTATTCGAGTTACAAGATGAACTGAACTAGAAGAGAAGAAATTGATAAAACTGTTGAATTTTAAAAATGGAACTAGCCATAATTAGTAGACTAAGAATTTGTGAGGAGGACTGAAGAAGAGAGTCAATGCCAACGTCAAATTCGAAATAGGGATGAGTTTTATCGACACAGGTGTAAAAATACCTCAAAGTGTCTCTATGCTGGTACCTGTACGTTCAAAAGAAGAATGAATTGGGAGTTCGGGTAAGTTAAATCCATAGCAGTCAAAAACTTCACCACCAACAACCACCACCATATATACAGGAAGGGGCGAGTTTTGTCTGTAAGCTGAAATACTATCCTTTTGTTAGCAACCCTCTACATAATATATAGAGAAGGTATTCATTGTAGTCCTACAGATCATATACTCGTAAAGGCATATACAATAAACATGTAATAATCTCCATTCCCATGTAACAACAATACACATGATCGTGTTGGGTAATTTTTTCGAATGCATTATCTTCGAACGTATTATTTTCGAAACATTTTGTTCGAATGACATTTTTTTCGAATGGCTTTTTGTTCGAATCATTTTTTTCGAATTAGTGCTCCGAATGGGTACTAATTTTTGGTACTGGTACCCATACTGGTACTTGTACTCAAAACTTTGGGTATGATA